>JANSTQ010092213.1:0-25744 GCA_026167885.1 Bergia puertoricense
TGTATCCAAAGGATCCTGTTTGCTGGGAGCTCATCATTTGGAGAACTTTCCTTTATTCAAACTATATATATATATATTTTTAGACTTTAAGATAATTAAAGATACACATATATGTACAAAGTATGTAAATGTGAAAAATGTGTATATATTTACATGTGTGTGTGTGTGTGTATATAATTTAAACTTTTCGTTACTTTTGGAAGATATACGAAATATGATAGGCTCTCAGAAAACTCATATGCTTAGTTTCTTTAGATGTTTCTTGATAAAATAACAAAGAAGACTATCAGCCAAAGCTTTATCAACCTTTTCAATGACTGGGAGTGGTCTTATCAAAGTCATTATAGGACTACCCTTCTTCATAAAAAGAACTATTTAAATTAGATTATCAAAGATATATACATATATAAAGCTTTTAAATATGAAAAGTACATGTATATATATAAAGATATAGATGTTTCTTGATAAACTAACAAAGAAAACTATCAGACAAAGCTTTGTTCACTTTTTTCTTGAGTGGAAACGATCTTAATACCGTTATTATAGGACTACCCTTCTAAATAAAAAACGTTTTAGACTTTATAGATATATAATTAACGATACAAAACGTCCAGCAAAATTCAGTGATTCTCCGAGTTTCGTGGGATTTGCAGTTTGTTTTCACCTGTGCAAATACAGTCATAACTAACATACTTACTTATATCAAAATTGAAGCTTTGGCATTATTTTGTAGAAAAATCATGCCAATAAAGCTATGGTTCACTTACTTACTTATTTAGAAGTACTGGGAAAAAAACCTATATGCAACACTCAGTCTTCTTGTAGTTTATTGTAGATACAAAATATAAGTCATCTAACGCCACGGATTAAGCATAGATAATAAAGGATTTGGAAAGAGGAATTAGCAGAGAAAATTATCTCTCAGTTATTTTTAGCCTCACAACCGATGACTTCACAAGGAAAACTTCTGAGCAACGTTCACCTTAGTCAACGAACAAAAGATATTTTTTGTCCCACGTAGACGTGCAGCGTTTAATTAAAACTACTTGGTCAAACAACAAGCACTATTATTGACACAGGAAATATGGTTTTAAAGTGCTAAACGAGGCTTTTTAAAACCCTAACCACTCTCCGGAACTGCGTTCGAGAATGAAAAAACACGTGCGTCCTTTGAAATGACCAACCTTCGTAAGTTAAAAGCAATATTCTCAAAAAAGGTACCAATTTAGTTGATACTACAAATGAACTGTTAATATAACTGATTTTTATTTTTATTTTTAGTACTCTGATTCAAAATTAGTTGCAAGGGCCACCTTTGAAGTTGATTTTTCTTATTCAGTTGCATTGCAAATACAGAACAGTACTCAATGTCAGCTTGATTGTAATCAAAATAAAACCGATTCTTCATGTATTTTGAATGTCAGCTATGTTTAAAACTTTCAAGGCTGGCACTACTAACCTTAAGTGTAAGTTACCGTTCTTTTTCTTTTTGGATTACACTCTTTTTTATCAGGACAAACTTTCTAAGAAATACCCAGGCTGAAATTTGCCCAAAAAAAAGAACAAGATATGGCTGAAGTTAATGATTTCAGTATTTTATTGAATGAAAGTCAGCAGATAAAATTGTAAAGTTGATGGTTACGTTGCAACCAAAACTGATTTTTTCTTTTTTAAAAACGGTAACACCAACTGCAATTAAAACATAACGTTCAGTTAACACTAGACGTGTGTATATTTCGTTTAAAAACAGCTCAGTTGGGCAACAAAATTACTACTGTTGCACATGAAGTACATAGAGCTTACATGCATTGACAATAAGAGACATGTGTTTCCCACATTACTGTATTGTTTTCTACATCTAATCCAGTGTGTGGAATAATCTGGAAATATAAGATTTAAGAACAGTTCAGCCTCAGCCAAAATTTACTGGTTCTTATAAAAAACTGAAGCGTGTAGACTGTAGTGCTATTTTAACATAATTGGTATACAACTTAAATATAATTCAAAAGCTTATCTATAGTTAACGCAATAATTTGTCGAAGAGGAAAGCAACTCATTGAAGGGAAAAGACAGCAAATGACAAACAATATCAATGTTGTGAAGAACAAACAATTCCTGTAACTTCAGAAGAAATTGCTTCACATTAAAATTACCGCAGCTGCTCACTTGAACAACGTTCAAGTTGAAATTCGGTTAACTATTTCAATAGTTAAAACAAGATGCTGCTTTTAAGTTGTTAATACTTGTATCAATCGTCTTGTTGAAATCTAAGAACCAAACAGTTTTATCCTAGAACTGAAGTTAATATTAAGTTTTAAAATTTAAAAAAAATAGACTATCAAATGAAAACTCTACCCTGGTCAGAAATCCGCTACATTTTAACAAAAACGGCTCTTGAGTGAGACAATCGAATCGCTTATGCAATTTAGTTTGCTCTTGATCTCAGTTTTTTTTAATATACCAGCAGTGTTAATATTAGTAACACGTTTTAAAGAGAACGAGGTTTGATTTAGTAACTTTCTTGACTAAAATAATTCACTTGTACTTTATAAATCCTAAATCAGATCCGTATAAGGGCAAAACGTTTTCAAACAAACAATTGAAAACGGAGCGAATATAATTTTAAATTCAAATACAATTTTTATTCGTTTGTTGGACAAAAGCTTCTTTTCGAAGGATTAAGTAACTACGTGTGAATAGGTTCAGACAATCTCTTGAAGAACACTTAAGCTTTCTTGCGCTGAGATAAATCGTTTTGCACTGATAAGACAAAACAAGTGAAAGAGGAAAAAAAGACAACAGGTTGGGGATGTCGTGTCTCGCTATAAAATAATCAAGTGTCGATACAAACACTTACGATAACTTCCTCGGTTGGTAAACACTTTGTTCGCTCTTTTTCAATGGAATCCGAGAATTTAACAGGTACCCGAGATATTGCAACTTCATCCAACAACTGTGGCGAAGTGTTCAAAAGTCTCGCGCGTTTTGTTTTACAATAAAATGAAGTTTAAAACAGTTTCGGCAAACCTTAATAGAACCGAACATAAAAATAAACGAGCGAATCCAAGAACTATTATATTGAGTAATTAACTGTCGAAGGCTGGCTACCATGTCAGTTACTGTAAAACACTCACGGGTCGGCCTCTGTGACGTTCTTGAAAATGTGTCATTTTTAAGTACAATAAAAAATAGTTTTATTTAATAATATAGACTGTATAAAAACAATATATGCACTGAAACAGTATTGTTTTGTACTATTTTGGAGGCCATGATGAAAAATTCTGAATCCGAACCCTGTCAACACACACACACACACACACACAAAGATCAAAGGAAATTTGCTGTACTTTACCGAGGAAACCTCAGTGTAGTTTAATTTTTGCTAATAACTTCTGGTTTCCTTTCGGGCTTCGTCGTTATCTGAGTAAAATACGTTATCCAATATCCTTTTGCATTTCTCAATTATACACTGAAGCCGAAACAAATAAACAAATCAATACGTGAGCTATTCAAGGAGAATGGGAAACTTCTAAACGAAATAATACAATATCGCTGCCGTGTACAATTCAGTTTTGGTACTTATACAGTAAGACAACCCGCAATTACAACAATCAACAAAACTGAAGCTCTTTTATTTGTTTCCTTGAAACATAGCGTTCTATATTAAATGAGTAATTCTCTTTCATATAAAGACTAATTTAAAAGTCTTTGTATAGTCATGAAACTGAGATGTAGGACAAAGTTCAGGATAACTGGCTTTCAGTACTTCTGGAGTTTCTTTCACAACAAAATTGTATGTGGTATCGCAATGTCGTACTGAAACTTTGTGGAAACTGACGGTTATTCTTTTTTCTAAAAAAAGACGGGGATAGTTTGGACTATAGAGTTTTTATCACTTTAGCACTACTCTTCTTTCGACCGCGACAGGACTAAATGACAATTATTTTGAAGTGTAATGTTGACATGACGATCATAAAACCGACTTGAATCCATACTACTGGTAAACTGGTAAATGCTTATACTATAGACTGCGAGTATCTCTCTTATCCCGTATGTAGTGGCGGTGTACTAATTAAACTAGACTAGACTGCGAGTATCTCTCTTATCTCTCTTACTAGACTAGACTGCGAGTATCTCTCTTATCCCTCTTACTAGACTAGACTGCGAGTATCTCTTATTTGTATGCAGTGATTTTGAAAGATGGCCCATGTGGAGTTGGCTAGTGTTTCGTAATGGCTGGGTTTTCGGGCTTTATAGAAAAGGAAAGGAATGATTGGTAGTCTAGCTCATGCTTTATTTATTAGTCACAACCTGGTAAACACCGTAAATTGTATTTTAGTCCACCTGTTTAGGTTAAATAAATAAACAAAGTGGCAGTACTAAGTCAGTAACTGTTGAAGGATTCAATGTTGCTATAGATGTACTTTGTTTTACCGTCTACCGGACTACACATCAGTTTGTGCGCATTCTATAAACATTTGAATATCCATGTTGCGTAGCTATTTATTTGACGATCCAAACCTAGCTCAGTTTTATATAACATTTGACACTTTCAGGAACAGAAAGACAAAGAGAGAAAACTTAAAACGAAACAAAGACAACAAAGAGGACAACTAAAACAGAAGCTAGGAGAGAGAGACATACATGGAAAGAGGGACATGCCGAAAACTGAAAAGGAGAGTGCGGTACTTTTTGTCAGATGGCCGTGATAATCGACTGAATGACTCAATCAGAATGACCATTTGATACGTATTCAAAATGTCCGGTACCTGATAAGAACTGATTTCTTTCAAATCAGTGAAAGCATTTATCGAAATGAAGGGTTAATGTCGATTACATACAGAATCAGTAGTATGAAAATGATATATTCTGCTTTCTGATATTTGCTTACAAATGTAATGTCACTTTGAGGGGATTAATGTGAAGAATATATTGGTTCAGCTTTGATTATTCTTTTCTTCTGCAACTTTACAGAGAGCATGTTGAAATTATCGGCTCTGTTCAGAGCATGCGCTGAAAGTCAAAACGAGATCGTTTTTCTTTTAATAGGCCGAGCAAAATGTTTGTTTAGGATTTCATATTATTCATACAATGCTTTTTTTCGGTCAATTCAAAACCTAGTTCATATAGAATGGCAAACAAGCAAGCAAGCAATTTATGCTTCCATTTCCAAAATACGCCTTGGATGGGAAGCGGATGAACATCAGGCAAAAGGTCCGGGTTTTTTTTTGGGCGGGGGGGTTAAATTTAGTTTGGAGCACAGAACAGAATTTCAAACCAAATTTCAGATACAACTAAATTCAACAGCTGATCTATAGTTCTAAAAGTTTATATATTATATCACCGACTTTATATGGCTATAGCTGGCTATAAAAGATCAACAAGCAAAATTTTTCCATAAGATATTGAAATCTAAAACATAAGTAGTTCTACTCATTTTTGTAGCGCTTACATTGCCTAAAAATGTTGCATTTTGCGTCAATGTTAAAGATCAACTCTAAGTAAAATAAACACTCCATTTTTCATTTAATTGTCGTTTCTGTAACTGGCGTTAGCAGGTACCATATAGACTAGCTAGGACGAAAACACATTGAGCCGTTGCAGATTTATTTGCTCCTTTCATATGGAGGATTACAGAGTACAAGTATGGACGCATCTATTAATCCTTCACATATAATGCAGTTTAAAAAAATTGAATTCCCACCCGGCCTGTTAATTTCTTTTGCATTGCAAAAACCGCACCTTGTGCTCTCTCTTGAACTTACCGCGACGCGTGGAACGGTAATATCCAACTATTATGGCTTTGACTGATAATAAAGTGCTCGGCTTGGTTTCGTAAAAACCTTCACTGACTTCAGATTCTAATAGCTTCAACTTCGGGAAAAGTAACCATCGTTACCAGAAGTTCCGCGTGGCTTTTCAGGTTTTAAAATAAACAACTTCAATTTTATGCAATGTATATATTTTCTTGTGCGTTCAGTTTTTCTTGTGACCGGTACTTTATTTATATTCCAGTTATTTTGACGTGTAAATGGACCTTAAACTTCTGTCAAATGCCTTACACCCTGGAGAAAGAGAAAGCCTAACTAAAATCAAACGAGTTTATCTGAAATCTTCTTGAACTCCGTTTTATTTTTAAAACTCAACTCAAAACTTTTTATTCTAAAATTATGAAACCTTGACCAAGGTAGTGAAATGTAATCTGCCTGTATATGGAATGCTACTTATTATGTGATGTAACTAACACTTCCCGTTGTGACACACGCGCAAGGCACACGCACAAGGCGAAACTAAAATTGTTTTTGATACACTTCATCACTTGTTTTCGTTCGCAGCCCACCAGTCTAAGAAGCGCCGACCACCGTTTTTCAAAAAAAAAAATTTAAAGTCTTGGCATGTTGCCCCGTGCGCCGTGCTGGGACACCTCCAGTTATGTGCTTTGGACCCCTAGAGTTTTTGGCTGTAGTACCGTTACCTAGGGTTGTGGTTCCGTGCCAGACTTTCTACGTCCGCGTGTGTATAAATAACATGAACTTGTGATCAGTAACACCATCGCCGACCGTCTGAGCACCTAGCGATACTTTTTGTGTGTTTTTAATCGCCCTCACAGACGTGAAAATAAACTTTGACGAGCAAAGGCTAAGTGCACACGACATTTCTCACTGCACGATATATGGTGTTCTCGGGACAAACTACGAGCTCAAGTTTTTATTCAATCGTTTATTTATTCTCTGAATGTACGCCAGCACTTTAAAATTCAAGAGACATTAGTTTTCGTCTTTTTTGAAAAAAAACAGACTTTTTAAAACTATTAATTTTTTTACTTCTTTGCGAGAAACGCTTCGAAAAGTTTGTAAACATGCCACACAAACGGGGAAGTATTCTCCAATTCAGTTGTGCACTGAACAATCTGGTAATTAGGGGGGTTTATCGCTAGCAACCTGAAAATACGTGTTAAATTCAAAAGAAAAAAATTATTTTCCCCCGCCTGCTTAAGGGATCATTTCAGTTGCATGGAAACGGTACCCAACATTTAAAATCTATTCAATTGGTGAAAACAGAAGGTGTTTATTTCAGGTAGCGTAATTTGAAATGATGTACGTGTGCACCTGGCTATGAATATCATTATGAGAGAGCATTGTTGTCACTCCATGGTTGAACAATGACCCTCAATTTCCTGAATGGGACCGCCACTAAAATGTTTCAATATTTTATATCGCGTTTGCTTTGAAAGAAAATTTGCTCGAACAGTTTTCCTTGAAATAGAAAAATGATTATTAAGCTTCTCAGTTTCCACAGAAACACACGATGAAGAATTTAGCCTTGGTACCGTCCCAAACTGAGATAGAAATTAAAGGGGAAAAATAGCAGCAAGCTTTAATGGTGATGACTCTAATCCTTAAAAACGTGACGATCCAAACATTGATCCAAAAGAGAAAAGCGTTTGTTTTGAACACCCAACACTAAACGGTACAATTAGTGATAAACTGACCAATATACACCAAGTCAAGGTGATATTTCTTGGCAATACGTTGTATATAAATAGTAATTGCTTGTTTGCGCCTGGCTCTTCAACTGATTCAACAGTTTGGTTTGAAAGTCCCTTGTAGTCTTGTAGTGTTTTATCCATAAAATTACATTTCTATAAGAGAAATCTTTTAGTTTCTTTGAATTATTTTCAAGTATGTTTTAGTGTATGAAAAATGAAATATTTTGCTTTTTATTTAAATGATTGGGGCAGATGGCTAAGTGTTTTTAAAAAGTGGATTAAAGAATTTAAAAACCCGAATGTAGACAGGCGAATTGGTTTTACAAAAAAGGGGATTATAGAATAGATTTTGTTAAAGCTAGTAGAAAAAAAGATATCAAATAAGAGCAATTAGTGTTGCTTAGTTGTGCTGATAAACCTTATTTCCCCGGGATCCGCGTTTATACATTTTGATTATTGGTGCCCGTTTCTGCTTCGGTAAAATCAACATGTGGTAATTACTCGAGTCAATAATTTCAATAACAACCAACCGAGAAACAATGGACAATCGGTTTCACTGTTACTGAAATTGAACTTCTTAAAAACATTTAAAAAATATCGCTCTAGAATGTTCCTTTCTACCAATTTTTACTGTCCTTGGCCGTTGAAGGGATAATACAAGGGTAAAGGGGATGGCTTTTGTCTAAAACGCTTCGGAGTGACACGTTCGAGAACAAAGCAGTAATTATAGAGTTTCGACGGCGCATGTGATTCGCGCAAAAGAGAAAGAGGTTGCCTTAACGTTCGGGAACTCCCGCCCGCTCGATAGAATTTGTTTGCCAAATACCTGTCAGATGTGTTTCAACTATTTGGTTCCCACATTATTGAGGCAAAGGCTATCAATTTGCGTATGACGATACACTTTTTAAAATAGTTCTTTTTCCAAACTTTGTCGGAAATGTCTTAAAATTTTTGCGCTGGAGGGGGGCTTTAAAACCGGACATTGCACACTGCACAAGAGGCGTCGAAATGACGATTGCAGTACGATGTTTGAATACAAAATGCTAATCCATCGAAACCACTCGGTTTATGCAAAGCAGTGAACCCTGAGCAATAATTTGCGAGGAATCCGTTCTTAATGAGGAGGTTTTGGTTGTGACTTCCTGTGCAGAAAGTTTTGTTTGTTTTCGAATAAGGCAAGACAATCGAGATCGATTCGTATAATAAAAATATTATGACAAGGGTGCGCTTGGACAGGCGACGAGATCTACTGGCTTACATTAAAATATGTGACAGCGAACATAAAAAAGGTGCTAATTCTTTCAGAAAAAGAACAAAAAAATGTCACCTTGTGAATGTACTAGATGTCAATTACACTTGTCAAGCATTAATCTTCTTCACGCTGATTGGCTGCCAAAAACCCGTTAGCCAATCATATTCGAAGGGTCATTAGCTCTTAGGAGAACTATAACTCGTTACAACGCAGCTGGAAAAAAACTCTAACAACAATACGAGACTGGAGTTCGCCAAACGTAAGTGAAGTCCGGGTAAACCTGAGTGCATGAGAATGGCTTACTACCCTTTCTACCCGCGGATGAGGGATTTTCGCGTTAGTTCACTACTTGAAAGCTGTTCCCAGTTTATTCCTGGTGTTCCGGGCTCTTCTTCATCTGTCCCAAGTAATTTGAACTCCAATTCACCATATCCCTACTCGCACTACCATCCTCAACAAATGGCAAAGCAACCCTCGCATTTTAGCCCTGCGGCTGTTACAGCCGGGCCACAGCAAGTCCATCATATGTCCATTCATGATTCCGAGTACGATAACATCGAGGTTGTTTTGGAAAACAAGAAGTTGTGGGACTCATTTTCTGATGAGAAAACAGAAATGGTGATCACAAAAGCGGGAAGGTAGGTGGTACAATTTACTGGTTCAGCGAGCGAGCTCATCTTTACGCTATGCTGCCCATGTTGCACTACTTTTTGACGTGTTTTCACGACCCTGTATCGTGACGATTTAGACGCCTCGGGCTAGTTAAAACCAATACAAAGGCGCCTCAATTTGTACTGTCTGAAACTAAACAATTCTAGGCTGATTCTTGTTGATTTCACCAAAGGCTGCTGATTTCACAGATACGTCTAATGCCATCACCTTTCTCTCTGATTTCTTCTTATTCCAGGCGCATGTTTCCCGCGATCAAATGCCGTGTTACAGGCCTTGATCCGAGAGCTAAGTATTTTCTATTGATGGATATAGTCCCAGCAGACGATTGCAGGTACAAATTTCACAACTGCCGCTGGATGGTCGCTGGAAAAGCTGATCCAGAAATGCCCAAACCACTGTACGTTCAACCGGACTCACCGAGTACAGGCGCTCAGTGGATGCAGAAGACGATTTCCTTTCATAAAATGAAACTAACTAATAATATAGCTGACAAGCACGGATATGTAAGTATTTTGCTGTCTTCAAGAAAGCTTCTAGTGCTATTGAAACTGCTTTTGAAATTCCGATCAAATTGGACGCGAGCACCTCTAGTGAAAAGAGAGCTGTTGGCTGTCCCCCAAGGTTTGACAACCTGTATCTTTCTAACTTTTCCTACAGACCATATTGAATTCTATGCACAAATATCAGCCAAGAGTCCACGTTGTGAGAGCTGATGATATGTACAAGCATCCATGGACAAATTTTAAGACATTCACATTTCCCCAGACTTCATTTATCGCCGTCACCGCGTACCAGAACGAGAAGGTAAATTATTATTCTGTACTTCCCACGAGGGTGGGCGCGTTTCAGAATGGTTCTCGTTCGCGCATAACAAACTTTACCATGTGGGTAGTGGAAACATTAAATAGTTTTTCTTTCTAAGAAGATTCTATCGGGTTAGAATTGGCGCATTGGAAAGTGTGTTTCTCTTGTAGATTAAAAACAAACACTTTGATGTGGCGTTTTCATTGTCAGAACTGATTATTATGAAAGAGCAACAAACCTGACACAATTCGGTGTAAGCAAACGCGAATGAATGAAATATTAAAAATAATGGGAGAAAATTTTGTTGATGCTAACAGAATAGTATTCATTTGCTTGTTAGATTTCACGGTGGCTTAAAGCAATGTTCTCGCTTAACATTTTGCCGAACAAGAAAGTCTTTGTAAGAGAATGAATGAGAAATGCATATGGCTTTGTAGAAGTTAGAAGATAGTTGTCATTGCCAAGCAATACTACTAATCCATCTTTTTTGTTTTAAATCTTTTGAATTAAACTCATAAATACTCTTCTTGTTCAACGTAACCGATCGTTCTTCAATCTTCTTAGAACTTGGCTTATATAATAATATCGCCGGTTTTTATATTTATTGATATCATAATTTGTTTGAATCGACAGAGTGCTTTTGAATGCAATCGCGCAATATTAAATATGCCAAGTTTTTTTCCTTTGTTGTTTTGGTTTTGTATGGACTGTATTAGCGCAAAAATTTCAGTGTGTTCGCTGCTACCCCACATTGATTGCAAATTTCTTCATAGATATATACATATTTAAACTTGTTGTTTTTAAACACTAAGAGCTCTCTGAACAGGTAGTAGAAAATAGCAAAAAGTATTTCTTTTCTGTCTTGCTGTTCCCAAAGTGCAAAACCAGTGTTTTACTTTGAGTCAGATTTTGAAGCGTACGTTCTCTTACCAATCGGAATTGTTATTTTCTGATGTTCATAGGTTACCAAATTAAAAATCGACAACAATCCATTTGCGAAGGGGTTCAGAGAAAATGGCGCCGGTCACAGGAGACGCCTTGAACGTAGGTAAGTTATTCGTTTCAAATTTCATTCCAAAGAAATCACTTTTAGTTTGTCTAACTTCCTAAATACGAGCTACTTTCGTTTTCAGTTTCAAAAACTTACTCAAATAATTAAAAAAAAACTACGTAACAAAATCGAGACCCAAAGTTTGTTGTAGATGGAAGATGTGAGAACAACTGTTTTCACACAAAGAGCTGTGAACTACCACAAAGACTTGACAAAACATGTTTTCTGTGCGTGATTTTCACACTTGCGTTTCTCGCCTGATTTAATTCAGATCTAGCAGAGGAAACGACGGGGGAAATGCAGAGGACGGGGAAGAATCCGAGGAAGAAAGGATTGAATCTGAAATCTTGGGAGACAACATTTCCGTTCCAAGCGCAGGTTGGTCAATAGTGTCCGTTGTCTATTGTTGTTCGAGCTCCCTCCAAGATATGATAAAAGATTTCAATTTGAGACGTAAAGAATTGCAATTTGTCGGCAAATTCCTGCATTTAATTTGCTAAGAATAGGACTTATTTTACTCGTGCATAATCAGGGAAAGTAGGAACTTAATATAAACGCTTTTCGAAACAGATTGTTTCCACCATTTTTTAAATTTAGCGTTATGAAAGTTTACAGTGATGAACACCTTTCGTAAACCTTGTGACGTCGAACCTATTTATTTATATCCAATAATAACACCATTTCTCGAGAAAACGTTTATATTGTGTCGGTAAAACTTTCTTAGCAAGAAATGTTGGCAAAATGAGAGAAAAATCTTCCCAATAAGTCAGCAAATTAAAAAAAAGAATTCAATACCAGACTGTAGTTTATTGAATCTGTTTTGTTATTGTACAACAGACAGCAGAACCTTGAATTGCTAAGATAACTTTCTTCCTCATTTAGAAACGTTATTTTAAGTTTCGTTCAATTAGCAAAAAAAAGTTATGAATGTTTAGAATAACAACTTTTTTCTCGAAATTGCAATTTCTGGGGTTGTATGATTTCAATGCGTCAACACTCGAATTAGGTATATTTTGAATGTTATTGATCTTTTTCTGGTTCCTTCGTTAAGATTATGAAATCCCTCAAAGATTTTGTACAAAAGTCTTGCATTGCAAGATTGTCGTTTGCTTTTCCCGAAGCGATCAAATGAGTTGAAAACTTGAGAATAATATGTAGTGTAAGTCTTTAACTTTATTTTCTTTGAAATATACTTAAAATTTGACCTGCTACATCTGCAAGTTGTTGAAATAGGGAAATTTTACCAATTTTTCTCGTGCTTTTCGACATGTGGATTTATCTCATTTCTATAGTAATTGATTGCGTTTAGAAATACGGCTTTCCTCTGATTGTAGCTAAGCCTTTGATGCTTTCTTGGTTCATCTAATCATGGGGGCTATTGTTTGAATGATCATGGCCTCGCAATTAAGGTAAAAAAATTGTCCACAAACACCACACAGCTGTCCTTCGCAAAGAAAACCGAAGATCGGTTCCCTTGTTAATGATTTGTTTCTAAACAATATTCAACCAATAGTATACAACAAACCAAAAAAATAAATTTGTCTGTAAAATAAACTTTTAAACCTCAGTTAGACTTGTTCTGGTAAAAACCTGTTTTCTTTTACTTTGACAATCGTTTTGAGTAATTTGCGGTTGTAATATATTTGGAGTGACAGCTGCCAAAACCATCTTGATTTGGTACCACTAATGAATGCTGTAAAGATTCTCTTGCTTTCAATTTCCCAAACCGATGTTTTTGTCATTTCTTGTGTCCTAAAATCTTTGTCGTTTTCATAAAAATCTATCATTTAGATTTCCAAACCGCCACATGTACGATCCATATGATTCAAATCAAAGCCTTCATCTTGATTTTTTGTTACATTTAAATTAAACTTTTGGCAAGATATTATAAATCATGGAGGTGCTTGATTTCTCCCGAAAATGAAAAAGAAAATCGAAGAGAAAGATTAGGGAGTAGAATGATAGACACATGGAACCTGGAATGGATCAGTGAATAAGTCAAGTAACAATGAATTGTATTCAGAAATAGGACTCAATTGCAAGTACTATAGTTTACGGAGGAATATATCAAAACAGTGACTAGAAGGCAGGATCAGCGGGCAAAGAAGTAGATGAAGGAAAAATAAAACAAAGAGTCCTCTTGGAGTAAAACCTCCGAAACGCAAATGTCCCAAGAACTAATCGTAACATTCAGTCGAAAACATATATAATTTTCTCGAGATCTTGCGGATATGTTGGTAAACATTTTATAGTAAGAAATGATTTCGAGAAACAACTACAGACCTTTTCAGTTAGATAAAAGTTTCCTTAATTCGCGCCCTATTTGATAATATCGTTTGAAATGCTGAACAACTTGAGTGAATTTTCACCGTAGCAACACCTAATAAAATTGAAGAGGGATATTTTTTCTCAAATTTTACACGTCGATGTTTTTCAAGTAATTTTGAGTACGAGTGAGACTTATTTATGCTAGCGTGTGATATGGGTGTGTATATGGACACTTAATCGTAGAAATAATGAACTTCGAGAAACTGTAATCTTTGTAGCAATTTAAAATTTACTTGTCTTTAGTCAAAGATGTAACGAAATTAATCATGAAAAAAGTTTTATGATCCCACAGAAGTTGACAAAGTTTTTGATTAAGAGCGGCAAAGATTTTTTATCGACGACACTCGAGTTTCTTCAAACAATGCTATTTTATATGAGCTTTGACAAGAGAGAAACATTCTTTCGACCAGAACACAATCCAGGCTCCCTGAGGCCATAGATTGATTTTTTTCTGGTTAAACGCTACCGTTTCCGTACCTGAGTTCGAGTTTTTAAAAAGGGTGCCAATGGACACTCGAAAAGAAACACATAAACTTTATCAAGTTCTTTTGTCTGTTTGAGCAAAGTGCGAAATGTTTCGAGCTGTCTCTTTAATTTAGCACCACTGTTTCTTAACTTAAGTTTAAATCAAAGGACGTAACGTTCTTTATTTTTAACCGCCTTTGCGAGAACATTGTTTTTAAAATTTGAAACACTATCGGTTCAATGGCCAACAAGGCAAAAATGTCTTTGCCTCTAGTCCCCTAGAGTCTTTTAAGATTTCTTTCTTTTGCAACAAATTTGAGTTCCGTGTTTTTGACTTTTTAAAAATGTACTGGCCGTAATTCAAATGCTATTCTATTTTGATATAAGTCGCACTTGTACCGTTCTCATCATGCACAATACTTGCGCTACAGATATTGCCATTCCCCACCAGTTTAAAACTGGATCATTTTCTGACAGAAACTACTAAACTATTTGTGAAGAGGACTAAGTTTAGTTTTGGAACGCATCAAAACAAAGACAAGATTTGGCTAGGTTTGGAGTGTTCAGAGCATGTACACGCATTTTTTATCAGAACAACTTGATAAGAACAACTGGGCTCAGATAGTCCAGAATTTAAGAACGATTCAAGAACAATCCGAGGCTAGGGAGACTGGGAGCCATAACATTAACAATGTTACAAGACGAAATATTGAGATTCACGTCAGTAACAAAACACCGATATTTTATTAGATTTTGGTTGCCCGACAGGACTTAAACCCTATAGGAACATGAACATGGTTGTGTTCATTTCATTAAGGTTTGTTTTTAAACATACAGAAATCTTTTGAGTTGTTAGAAACAATTTGAGGCTGAATGCCCAAGATATTAAGAAGAATTTGCCTCGGCCGAAATTTGGTTCTAAAATATATACATATGTGGTCTTTTGCGTAGAAATCGGTTAAAAAGTTTAAAAAAAGCTAGTTTTTCAATTCTATCGTATCCGTTTACAATGAGAGTTAATCAATTTTATTGTGCCTAAATACTGTCCACTTAGTTTTTTTAATTCATTTTAATAGTGTAGCCGGATAGTTTTGTGAAGATAAAAATCTCCGCCTTAAGTTAATTTTTAAATTAAAAGAAAGCAGTTCCATCAAACCAAATGGTTATCGGTTTGAGTGAAAGTATATCATCAATTCTAATCTCAGTGAAGATTTCAACCCCATTTTCAGCATAATAACTTTATTAAAAAAACAGAAGTGTTTAACACAGCATGTTCTGAGTTTGTATAGAGAGAGAATGCGATCAAACAAAGTTTGGTTTGGGCCATTAACTTGATGAGACTTCCTTCCAGTTCGGCTTCGGTCTGACCAGTTTTTAAATAAAAAAATGATAAGTCTATCTGGGAAAAGTGCTCGGCGCAATATATGTCATTTTAACATGTTCGTTTTGCGGTTGATATGCTTATGCAAACTTATAGTTTCATATATAGAAGGCTGTATATGAAGGTAAAACTGATGTGTTAAGATTCACAGGCTAGGAAACGCGAGATTTTAGAAAATATTTAGCTCACGTAGACAAATAGGTGGGAACATTTAGGCGAAAACAAATATTTTGGACGTAAAAAATAGTGCGCTGTATCCACTTTGACGGACTTCGTCCTGTTGATCAATATCGAATATGTTTCGAAAAGGACCGTGGCCTCAAAGATAAGGATCTTGCGATGAAAGGATTTTGATAAGCTCTTGCAGGTTAATCCTAAAATAGTTTTCTTCCCCAAAATCTAATTGTTTTGAGGTTAGTTTTATCCAGACTGACATGCGAATCGCTGGTTTCGTTTTGTGTCCTTTGCAATTCGTGTAAAATTCTGCTTGGACAGTTTAAGAAATAAATGAGTGATACCGTCTTCATTTTTCCTGAAACACGGTTTTTAGTAATACAATTAAAACAACAAATCGATCTATCTTATCCTGGAATATCTTGATTGGCCATCAATACATGTCAAGTGGGAAAATACTTTGCCAAGATTACAATCTCGTGTCCTCTGCAGTTACCTAACCTTCATTTTATTTAACCGATTGAATGTTGAGTATATTAATATATTGGTTCCTTTAGCCGCAGTAAAGAAAGTGGATTGTCCGTCTGACTTTCCAAATATTATGACTATAATCCAAACCAAAACTGCCTTGCCTGATTTGAAGAAATAAAACGCTTCCGCTGCCAAAGACTAGACGTTTTGATAAACACATTTTAAAGTTTAAAGTGTTATTTCTAGTTTACTAGAAACATTTTAGCTGTGTCTATTTTGGTAACAGAGCCAAACGCCAAAAGTAGCACCAGAATAAACAGGTAATTACTGCCGAAACCCATCGCTTTTGTGTGAGTGTGTTTATACTAGTAGTACAACAAAACAATAGTTGGCCATTGACTAATACTGAGAGTTTTTCGAAAGATTTCATTCTAGTTGAAAGAACAGTATCAGGAATAATACGCCTCCACTGTTCACGTTCACATTTCAGTCGGTCACAACATAGAGAGATTGTGATAAGGTTGTTAATCCGTTCTAAATTGGCTTTTTTAAAATTTAGCTTCATCTTTCTTGGCATTCATAATAACCTAATGACTACTTTTGATTTTTCTCGTTTTTCCTGACAGCGAAGCTCGGTGGTATATCATTACTGTTTTCGTTTTAAAACGAAAAAATACTAGTTTGAATCATTACTGTGATTTATATGCTTGAGTGAAAGGAATATCAGTTTTGGTCATGACTCATGTACTGTCCAAGTGAACACAGAACTTTTAACGTGAAGTATGCAAACAATTTTGACAAAAGTAGCCGTTGTTGAATAGCACTATTTCCATATCCAAGAAACGGTGTTGATAAGATTATCAAGTAAATAAGGGAGCGTGAAGCATTGTTTCTTCCGAATAAAGCCTTTGTTTGGGAACTGATAATAAAATCAAAATTAAATTGAAAACGCCTTGTCATACTATGTGGAATTGTATTCTAAAACAAAAGTAACTTAGGTTATTTAAAATTAACTCGGTATTTATTAATCTTAAAACCAAAGTAACAAAATAAAGTTGAAAACTATCCTATTAACCATTGTCTGGTTTACAATTCATTTTCAAACTGTTCAGTCATGTTTTTCTTCTGCATCTTTCTCCTTTGGGATGTCCATAAAAATATCAAAACATCTTTGGCATTTCCGCACACGTGGCGCAACATGAAAACAAAATGGAATAATTATGGAAGGATATTAAACCAAAAAGATCTTTGTTTAAGAGAAGTAAACTATTTCCTTTTGTTTCTGTACAATAACAATCAAGCATCCTTTGACCGAATTTAAAATGCACGTGGAAATTTTGTAGTTTCTGCAAGATATTAGCTGTTGGAAGCGTGGGCAAGAAAACGTTATCTTTTATCGAGCTCTATTCATAACTGCAAAATAGATAAATCAAAAGACAAACTAGAAGTTCATCTATTTGATCGGGCAGTCACTTAAGCGTGGAACCAGAAGTTCGGTATCAATTTCCAAGCGCTTTAGTTTCGCCGGCAGTTGAAAATGAAAACGTTCAGTCGCTTGGTAGAGAACCGAGCTTCATCGGACGCTAGCGTAGGTACTGACTGTTCTAATGATTAATAGAACTACAGGGAGTTATTTCTCTACTTTCGATTGTCTCGATGAAACTATTAAAACATAACAAACCCGCAAGTAAAAGTCAATTTTCATGGGTAATTAATCAGATTCTACGCCATTTGCTAAATAGTTATTAACAAAACCGCTATGAAAAAGATAAAAACGAAATTTAGCCTTCCAACACTCCAATTTAAAAAAATTAAGCAACGCTGCAATGTTGCTGGGCAATCCCCATTTTCGTCAGAGGCAGAGAAGTCGATTCGGCCTTGAGGGGCGGCTAAATCAAGAGATCACATTCTGGACAATCAGTCCGGGAGTTCTTCCCAGAAATATTCTTAGTTCGAAACTAGCGTTTTAAAGTGGCAGTTTCACGGCTTTGCGCATGCTCAAGGATTCATTGACCAAAAACCTGTTTCGGGCTAAAATATCTCTAAACAGGCATTTTCAGACACCAATATCAGTTTTTCAAGGGACACATGCCACGGATGGCCTATTTTAGGCAGCAATTAAGTTGGATTGTGGTTATCAGTTTTTATGTTCCGGGCCGGAACACAAATGAATCAATTGTTTTAAAACGCTTTTAAAAAACCTTTGCACAAGTGATAGATGACTATCTTTTTAATGGACTAAGGTTTTGTTTTGAAACTATTAAGATAAATAACGTAAAAATTTAACTTCTGAGAAAGAGAAAATGCATTGAATGAGCCATGAAACAGCCCCTTTAACGCTAATTTGACAGCTCAGAATGTCACGCTTATTCGATCTATACATCTTCTGTTGTTTTTGATTTTGTATTGATGTGTAAAACTTATTTTCTTAATATAACCTGTTTGAATTAGTGCGAAATTTGTTTATTTTTTTAAAATAATACGAATAAATAAAAAATAAGAAAATAAGAAATCACGTGTTTCTGGGTCGGTGGCTAGGGTGAGGTTAGGATTGAATTTGGCTTGGGTCTGGCTTTAGCCATTAGCTTTAGTTATGATTTGCATGGAATTGGGTTTGGGAGGACACCTAGATTGGGCCGGTTTACCTTGTTGTGTCCTCCCTTGTTGTGCTTTTATCTATTCTTCAATTTTATATCATTTTATTTTTTTAATCTTTGCACAACTGAACTAGATAAAGTATAGATACACCTATTTCAAGAAAGGTAGACTGAAAAAAAATATAAAACATGAAAGATAAGAACCCAGAAAGTTCCTTATTTTCTACTGCTCACACTGGTTTTTATTTGCCAAGGTGAGCAATTTCAAAGTAACCATTACAGCACTTTCATCTATTGTCATAACTGCAGTGATATCAGCTCCCACTTACACACAACTTGAATACTAATAAGCTGTTACCCAGAGTTCCGTCGGGTAATATCTTTCACGATTTATGTTTTTTTTGGTCAACCTTTTTTGACACAGGTGTATACATATACATCCACCAGTTGTTCACAGGGTCTGGTTGTATTTGTTCGAAAATGTATTCAGTTTAACCCCTGCATGGTTAGGGAAGTTTTGGATTGAAAACGTCTACATCTTGTTATTATCAAGTACTGTTGAAACACTGTTAGGAAACTCCTTGTTTACCATTGGTATGGCAAAACGGTCATCAAACTAGCCAAAGCAGAAAAAAGCGTTAGGAAAAATACAACATAGAAAGAGAAACTGATCTTCAAGTATTCCTGATTTGCCATCCATCCCAACCACTTTTGCCATGCATTATACGGAAAAATCAGTAAATATTGTATATCTTGTGGGCCACTGTAGTATAGAGTACACTGAAGCACAAAAGAATGTTGAAAGACTTTGGTCAGGAAATCGATTGTAGATTTTCTTTTTTGATGAAACAGTACTACTGTAAAATATGCAATGAAGGCTTACTGAACTAAATGGTTCGCATATTAACAAAAGTTAATAGCCTTTGTAGAACCCCTATGTTTTCCTTACAATATTAATAGGAAAGGTTTAGTAATGAGAATAAATGAACTGTTCAGAAGAAGCAGATGTTTGAAAATGAACTACCAAATTCTCCTAACCTAAAAACATATAGAGATTAAACAGGAGAAGTGAACAGTACGTTATTGTCGTGGGTGAACTACGTTTGTTTTTCTTGGTCACAATTGTTGAAAAACATCTGCTCTTCGCAGACACGTGTTAAGCTCAAGTTCTTGGGACGAACAGGCCGTAAATTTAAGCAACTTGGAACACACAGCTGCTTTGTTGTTTCCTTTTTATTTCATCTGTTATCCATTCAGTAATATTTTTTGCTTGTGAGAATGATTGGAGCCGCAACTCACGGCCTAGTTGTGAAGGCTCTGGTAGAATAGTTGGTTTTTATATATTGGTGTGTAGTCAAATGCGTGGTTTGTTACCGCCGTCGGCTGGATAAAAAGTGGAAGTTTCGGCGAGCTTTTAATAGTCCCTCGCCATTGCAAAGTTGTGAAGTTTAACACACGACGTCACAATTCCGAAGTACTGTTCACGCTGTGTTTTGAACTCAGATGTTAGGCACGTAGTCAGCTCGCTCTGTGTTTGCGTGAACTTGCCGATTATTGTCTTCCCAAACAATTAAGTCTCATATTCTGCGCCTTTCTCGTCGGTGTTGTTATACAGTTTCCTAGTAATAATTTTCAAATTGGTCTAGACATACTTAAATAGACACAATACTGAAGATTAAACGCTCGTCGTTCTTGTTTCTATTCACTAAACTAGCTTCTGTTTTGGTTTAGCTGACATTAACAAAAATTGCATTTAGATTGCTTTACTACAGTCCAGGGCCGTAGCCAGACCTCAAATTTAAAGGAGGCAAAAACTGACACCGATTCTTCTTCAGTTTCTTCAAATGCTTTTAAAACTCTGCAAAATCATGATCAACAAGGATCACAAATTTTAGGGGAGGCATTCGCTTCCTCTGCACATAGCTGGCTACGGCCATGCAGTCTGTTTTATAAAAGTGTGAATAACAGAACTTTGGTTTACACAACACTCGAGTGTTGAGCTGTTTAACTTTTCGTAAAAGCATGTGCGATCATTTTGAAAAACATGACAAGCTTTGCACTTCCAAATACACGCACAATTTGAATTTTGGCACCATGTGCAACATGTGTCTTACTGTCAAAAGTTGAGGTAGAGGTGGGTGGGTGGTGGTTGTCCAGAAACTTCCATTACTGATCCGGCAGATCCCTCCTTAACTTTGCGTATTGAGCCGTTACTAATTGTGCGACTATTAAAGGGAATCTCTCACGGCCGAATCACTTGATTTGATCTTTTTCCAAAAGTTACATTTTACAGTATTTATCCAAAGAACAAAACAGTGATTAGTCACTTCCGTAAAGGTTTTATGCATTTTAAAGTGGTTTGCCATTTTGTGTTCCGGCCCGGAATATAAAAATTGATAACTGCGATGCAACTTAATCGTCAATCATCTGAATCATCTGTGCCATTAACCTCTTGAAAAACTTAAACTGGTATCTGAACAGCGTCTGTTTATAGATATTTTAGCCTGAAATGGTTTTCTTGTCAATAAAATCTTGAGCATGCGCAAAGCCGTGAAATAGCCCTTTTAAATTTTGCGATTCGTTCAGAGCAATATTTAGCGACTATTATTTTTAGCGTTTTACGAAAAATTAGCCGTATGTTGTTTATTGTGGTAAGTTCGGTAAAAGAACAATGTCACTTTAATTTAGTTAAACGAACGTTATAAAAACAAAGTTAATTAAAAGTTTCAGTAAATTGGTCCTCGTTATGGGGAGAGGGGGGATGTACTTTTTTAATTTAGTGCGTATTAAATTTGAGCGAGACAAATATTAGCAAGTGCTTAACTTTGCGTTTTCCCAATTCGCTAAAATCGCTACCATTTGTAGTCGCTAACAATGGTAACCTTGTGTAAAATATAGAAATTGGTAACCTCGTAAAAAGGTAACTTGAAAAAAATGTCAGTGTTTTACTGACGAGCCTGTTTTTATATGATACTAGTTATGGACAGAAAAATGTGTTTTGCATTAATATTTTGAATCTAAACGTTTCTGTAATTGCTTTAGTTGTCAACAAAGCTATTTCTTTCTTTTAGGTCCTTCCCGAAGTTCTGGCACGTCGTCTAGTCTTGCACCAGTTAGTGTGATAGACGCAAAGCCCCTACTGGAGCCCTCAGCGGGACCACCCGAGGACACACAATCTGGAGCCCCAGCTTCTGAGATTCCCAGTTCTAAGACATCAGACAGCAGAACACCACATGAAGAGCATTATAGCAGTGTTTTAGCCCCTTATTCTCGATCACCACCGGAGGACATCAAACCAAGCCACCTTCAACTTCATCCATACGAGGAGGCGAGTGCATGCGCAGTAGTTAGCTCAATGCCGTCACATTCGCACATGAAAGCTCCTTCTGTGCACGCGCGGGGCATGCATATGGACATGCGCTATTCGCCCTACTCGCGCCAACCTTACCCCATGAGTTCAGTAGCACCAACCTACCTGCCGCATTCTCATGGTCATTTGTACAACTACCCGTCATGCAACGGCGCGCAGAGCTTTCCTTCAACGCAAGCTGGATACGGCTTCCCATCATGCGTCTCGGTCCCCACATGCGTGCCTACAAGTTCGGATTTAGGGTCGCTTGAGGTAACAGTGCCTCCTACAGACCAGCCTGACAATCTGGAAACGAGGCTTCACTAATTGAATTGTATTGTATCAGATAAGATAATATAATATAATTTAATAGTATTGGATGTATGTTGTGGGGGTGGCACTCTTCGCGCGAACAAGACTTGGACAAAAATAATTTGCACTGCCACTGCTTTTAAGGGTCGGACTTCATTTTAAAAACTTTGCAAATCTTGCTTTTCTTCTAGAAAATGCGCGAAAACTGGTCCGGACCTGCAAGCAGTGTGACATATGATATGGTATTCTTGTTGCTGCATTCTGCAAAATCTTTTGGATTTATTATATTGTAAAATATTGTAAAGCGAGTTATTAAAACATACAAATGCCCGTTTTTAGCACAGAATTTCTAAACACACGGCAATGTAAATTAAAAATGTAAGTCTTGTGTGAATTTATGAGTGTCTTGCATATTTAGCATGTGAAATTTGTTGATTTTGTATTTCTTGTTTACTACTGTTCAGTGGTCGTTGCTGAATACTGCACAGTTTTCTATTCTGTGTTTTTTTTTTTTAATTTTTAGTTTTTACGGTTGGGCTAACCGGAGTCTTTCTTGATCTAGTTTTTGCGTTCAAACTACTTTGCACCTGTCAAATTTAAGTTATTTTGGTTTGCGATCAATACACAGTGTCTTGTTCTTGTTGAAATTGTGCCACCCTTATGAAACGACAACGGTGAAGCTTAAAGCTTAACCTTAAATTTATGGACGATAGCATAGTGTTACTGTCGCTTTCTTTTTACCTTTTGTTGCTAATTTTGTACTTCTTTTTAGTCCCACATTATTTTGGTTTGCTAGTAACTGTGGCATGGATTGGAACAGGTTTCGCATTTGCAGAAAATCTTGAGCGAGATAATAGAACGGATAATCAGTTTGCGAGGCGAAACATCTTATTTGTTCTTGAGAAATATTTGAAAGTGGTCTTGCAACCCGATTTCTGGCTCTAAAACATAAGGAATTGGGCAGCCTGAAAACGAATGTCTTCTTAATCTCAATATCGAGGCCAAGAAGGACATCTGGCTTTCACTGAGGCTATAAAAAGTATTTTTGCGAAAGGAATTCACAAAAGCTTATGCGAAGCGTGTCAGTTGACTCGCCCAAAAGATTGCATGTTCCTCGGTTGATTAGAAACTCGTAATATTGTGGCGTTGTTTATTTACTTGGCCCTAGGCTTGGTTAGTTTTGTAGCCTGGTATTTGGCCACCTCGAGATAAGTCGGCGACTGGACGATAACAGGCTGTTCAATTACCAGGCTCGTATTTTCGAGAAAATTGTAGCGTTTTAACTGACAGATGTGCTATTTTTCTGATTCAGTATATCCTGAAGACATGAGGCAGAGCAGAAAAGTAAACGAAATATTTACCGTTTCTTCTATGCTGCTAACAATTTCTATTCATCAATTCTTTTAATGGAAGCCACATACAGTTATAAATTGAGTTTAAAATTAGCATGAAAACATTGCAAAGAAAAAGGAAAATGAAAAACCTCGCGGTTTGTATCTCTTTTTCTAAGTTCCCAAACAGGGATTTATAGATTATATTTACCATGTACATGCAGAGTGGGTTTATATATAATACGGAGCGTTATTTTAGAATTTAAAGAGAACAGATTGATCTCTTCAACAAAAACTATAAGCACAAAGTGTAAATTCTTAATGCCTGAATTGTACAACTATGCTTAACTGAAGCATTCGGTTTGGAAACCCAAAGAACTGGCTTCAGTCGTACGAAAAGCCTGTGCAAACTTCAGAGACTTGAGTCAAAGCGGAAGCTCGTACCATCATTTTAAAGCATTGTGGGATATTTCTGTCATTAGAAGACAAAGTATCAGAAACATTTGCAGAGCGAGATGAAATTAAAACCCCCAAAAATAAATTAAATCGTGTTGTAAAGTTCTAAAATACTTAAAAGCGCTTGAGTTACATATACTTAACGTTTCATACCAAAGCGATTTTCCAACTCGGAGTGAAACTTTTAATATAATTGACTCTAGTGCTTTTAAACTTTCAAGAATTTTACAATTTTGAAACACGATTTTATTTATTTTATAAGTTTTAAAATATCTTCTACCACTTGTAACTTCTTCAACAATAAGCAAAGAAAAGGAAAGTACTTTTCATTCTAAATGGCTTTTCGCGTAAGTCATTCAGAGTTGCTTTCGTGTCGAAACAAAGTAGTGTTTGTGCTACACTTGACCTGCTATAACTTAAAGTTAAGAATTGACTTGTAAAATCTTAAGATCATGAAGCTGCATTTATGCTTTTTCGATATTTTTAGCAGTTTTGCCCAAACCAGCTTACAAAACACGGTTTCAGAAAACTATTACAGAAATGTAGTTTCCTGTGCAACTGTCGAACTACTTTTGAACTAGTTTATGACACAAATTAACAGCGCTGTTTTATTACAACGAGTTGAGTAACATATTAACAACTTGTCTACAGATAAGAGCTGTAAATTTAAGCAAAATTGCACTCGCGTAATGTGATTTTCGAACAGTACTCGTTTGTTATCTGCTTCAAAACTGTCAGCTTTTTAAACATTCATTAAAATATGTTTGAACAAACTAACTACTTTTTGTACTTGTAATATGCCGATAAATCTCGGAGCGTTTTTCATTTCACTTGTTCCACCGGACAGTTCTCAAGAGCGCGGGAATTAAGGAATTGTGGCGGGAAAAAAAAATGTGCGCACCTTGACTTTTCCTCCTGACAAATGGCAAGCACCCCAAGTTTGTTAAGTTTAAATACAATGTGTAACATTATCCACTCTTCTCAAATTGCATTCTGTGTCCTTGAGCATACATCTTGAACCTCGACATTTCCTTACTTTGATCTTATTTTATATAAAGTATAATGAGCTGAATGTAACATAATTAAATTGTAATAAATTATTCCCAATACGCTAAAATTTGGAGGTATGACATTCTTCAAACGTCATTCCTTCGGTGAGGCTTTCTGAGGTCGATTTAAGACACGCTAAAACACAGAAGCATTTATTGTATTTCAAATGATATATAAGTTTCAGAGAATAGTTGAAAGACTGTAAAATTTCACTAAAATTTCATTGTATTTAACAACAGTGGCTCTTCAGTCAATAATAAATTTGCAAACAAATGATCTGTTTGGACCAGATGTACTTCAGTGACGACAAATGCTTTTTATCTTCTGATATTAAGTCAGGTCTCTGCTTTGAAGACTTTGCATCTTCGTCAGGAATGAATCTAACTTTGTTAAAGGGAGGATTAGGGTGGTGAAAATAAAGGTCCAGTGGAGGTTTCTCCCCTAAACCTTAACCTAACCCAACCTTAGCTCAAACTCTAACCTAAGGGAGGGGTAGGTAGGCAAGTGCCCAAAACTTACATTCAGGGGCTGATCCAGAATTTTTGGATGGGGGTGGGGGGGT
>JANSTQ010092325.1:0-14450 GCA_026167885.1 Bergia puertoricense
AAAAGGAAAGTATGGATACAGTTTAGGAGAATTTAGCAACACGTCAAATGTCGTGTTTGGGGCTAAGAGGGTTAATGGGTCTGCAAAGTGTATTCACACTTTTAAAATTTTAAATATCAATGAACTTCATTAAAATAAATGTCAAGTTTATCAAATACCAGTGGCTTGTGCGCCAGAATAATGAGATTTGCAAAGTAGGAATGAATCTTGCAAGCTGATTGGTTAACACTGAGCAGAGAGGAAGTATTTTTAAATACGAGATTGTACAACTGTATATTCCAATTTTGTACACCAACCAATGTTAAACATAATTATAAAATCAAAGTCAAAATTGTGTACACTTCATTTATTACAGCCAACACATTTCCTAAAATAATAACACCAAACATATGATCTTTGGAATATCAATGGAGTCATTCTAAAGACAACAATCCAACGACAAAGAGATGTCAAACCCAACTTATTTTAACTTCTGCTGAAATCATTGAATTTTTTTCCTTTCTGAGTCACTTCAACAATCCACACACTAAGATTCTAAATACCACTCTTGACAATGAATACAACAGATAGCCAAGATCAACAGAAACCTAAAATGCTGGGAAACTATTCAACTTGTGTTTTCTTTCAAGGTCAAGCAGATTTCTTTATTTTAAGACCAAAGCCAGCCCCAAGCTGAAATTTGGTTGAACTAAGCTGCTGGGCTGATGCATGATTTTGGTACTGACAACTGAATGGAGTTTGTGGCAACTTTCAATGAAAAGTAAACAATACCTTTCTTCCAACTTAACTTTCGCCTCCTTCCTCGCTTTGCGCTTCAGTGCAGGGTCTCGAAAAAGGTCCTTGTTAATCACTTGCTTATCCAGGTTGACATCAACAGAGTACCTGAAGAAATTTTCAATATTTGGACAACTAGATCAATGCAAACCCCAGGATTCACTCTGAGAGTAGTTTCAACTTGGGTCAGGTATGAAACCTTCCCCTTCCATAGAAATATTCAATATTTGGCAATTGTGACTGTGGTTGTTCAAAAACTGAGCAGTGCAATCCATGCTTCCCATTCAGTAGATTCCCAACTAATGGAAATTGTAAACTAGTTCAGCCATTTTATTCACCAAAAACAGGGTCTGTACACCCTCACAATTTTAAAACTCTAGTACTTTCCAGAACTATTATGAAATCTTCACGAGTCTCCAGGGAATATTTTAAAATCATGCCAAAAAGAAATATAAAGGTTTTGGTTAGTCAAAGTTATCAGAAAGTTAATGACTCAAATAAGCATTCAAACTATAAACTGATTTTAAAAGTTTTGGACTTTTGTTTCAGTTTTCCAGGAGTCACTTTAAAGTTCCAGGGAGAAAATAAATTACAGGGTTCTAAAATGAACACTATATAAACTCTGCAATAAGTACTCAACAGTTATTTTTGCTGAGCAACTTCAGAAAACAGATACAAGTCCTCGAGATTTTAGCAATAGCCCTTGACATTTTAGTGATAGCCTTTGATATTTCAGTGATAGCCCTTGACATTTTAGCAATAGCCTTTGTCATTTTAGCAATATTAGCGATAACCTTTGTCATTTTAGCAATAGCCTTTGATATCTTAGGCATAGCCCTTGACATTTTAGTGATAGCCCTTGACATTTTAGCAATAGCCTTATATTTTAGGGATAGCCCTTAACATTTTAGTGATAGCCCTTGACATTTTAGCAATAGCCTTTGTCATTTTAGCAATATTAGCGGTAACCTTTGTCATTTTAGCAATAGCCTTTGATATCTTAGGCATAGCCCTTGACATTTTAGTGATAGCCCTTGCCATTTTAGCAATAGCCTGATATTTCAGGGATAGCCTTTAACATTTTAGTGATAGCCCTTGACATTTTAGCGATAGCCCCTGACATTTTAGTGATAGCCTTTGTCATTTTAGCAATAGCCTTTCAAATTTTAGTGATAGCCCCGAGATTTTAGCAACAACTCTAACATTTTTAGCGATAGCCCTCCAGATTTTAGTGTAGCTGCAATGCTTTATTGGCAGCCTTGATATTTCATCAACAACCCAGAGATTCTAGTGATAGCCCTCAGATTTTAGCAATAGCCCTCTAGATTTTATTGACAGCATTTAGATTTTAAAGGTAGCCTTTGATTTTAGTGACAATGGCAATGATTTGTTCGCAGCCCTCAAGATTTTACTGATATTTCCGAGATCCTCAGATTTTAGTGACAACAAATATTATTTTTGACAAAAGTGACTCGCAGTATTCTTTATATACAACTGTTCTTTAATAACCAGGGCAATTGGGATAACTATATAGAAATCAGATTTGGGGAATTATTTTCTAAAAACACATGATACTGACCACTTTTCGATCATTCACAGACTCGGAGCTCAAACACTTTTTTATATTTCTTCAGAAAGTAAACCAGTCAAAGAACCTTAAATTTAAAACCTTTAAAAGAATCATCTTGAACAAGTTTTGCACTGATGTACAGTGTTGAATTTCATCCTACCTAGTGGGCATGAGATGGTTGTAGTTGAAAACTTTAACAAATGGTTTTATCCTGGACCGTTTGGCAGTGCGTTTCTTTCCCATCTTCTTGGTGACCTTCAACGGGTAACGGGCTATGCCTGCAACAAGAGCGTGTCCGTAGGGCTTGTCTGGACTGCCATCGTCATAGTTCTTCACGATGACGGCTTTTTTACCGGCGTATCGGCCACTTAGTACCAGGACTACCTTACCAGATTTGATAAACTTGCCCATGGTGAATCTGCAGTGTAAATGTAAACACACGCAGTTTTAGTTCCATGAACTGCCGTCACACAAGCAATTTAAGATATTTTTGCTCAAAAGGCATTTTTTACAGATTTCTACAATATTTAAATTTGCAGTAGGAGGCGTCTAATTACTGCTGAGGCTCAATCGCAAGTTCGCAACGAGACACGATATGTTCGAAAACTTCAAAAGAAGATACAGCTAATGTGGTAGCTCTTAACACAAAAAATTACTAAAATAATAACTCCATTTAGTAAAATGAAACACAAAAGAAAGTTTTGATTTATTAATTTGGAAAATGAACGTAATACTTCGTCCGATTGAAAAGGATTATTGCACTCACAATTCCTACTCACCAGCAAAGATGGTGGCTGAGTCAAAGAGACCGAGCTGGGAGACCGCTGACCATGAATGGGTGCAGAACGCAGATGCGTGACTAGCTGCATGGGGTGCATGCAAGCATTCCAAGACTTAAATTTGCAAAAACTATCATATACACTAAACACTTACTGACAAATATTACTGAAAAACTATAAAGAAAAATAATACTCCTTTTTCCAGATTTTTCTTTTAACAATAATTATCAGAATATTAACAATTTTTAGAATATTTTATACATCTGCAGGGATTCATACCTTCAAGCTCTCACAGTTTTACTGCGAGACTCACAAATTCAGGTGTCATCTCATAGTCTCACAACTTACTCTAAATCTCATGGTGAGACAAAATGACTGATACTCCAAGCCAAATAATTTCTGCCAAAAATATAATCTGTGTGTTAACTTGCTTGGCAGTTGTATTGGTTTTTGAGCGATAATTTTTTGCGTTGTGTGGGCTGACAGATGCTTATGACACCTTAATAGCCAGCCATATTCTAATTTTTCTTTGTCCAACTCTTACAAGCTTACAACTGGAAAATCCTGGTCGACACTTTTGTTCAGTGGAGGTTGATGAAGTTAACAATTAATTATTCTCTCTTAAGCCCTAAGAGAAAAAAAACAACTCATGTTGGCACCTCCAGATATTGGTCAAGTTTTCCCTCATTTTGAGTTTTTTTTAAAATTTAACCTCAAAGTTTGGGATCTGATCCAATCTCAATTTTTTTTTCATGTTCATTTTCCAGACATTTAAGGGGTTGGAAAGTCTGGGCCGATGATTAAACAAAGACTTCTATATAGTTCAGCTTGTAAGTACTGACCAACTCAACATTTAAAATTTTGCTATTTTAAAAATTGATATCACATTTTTTGTTGACTTTTTTGACAGACTGAGTTAAGTCATTTATTATATGATTATTGAAACATTAATAATACTTATAAGGCCTTAAAAAAGGACTTGCATATTTCAAACTTTCAGTCAGAGACTCAAAAACAGTATTGATATCAACTGGTGTACTGATATGAAATCCAGGGAAGGGACTCCCAACTTTGGAGGGTGGGGGTGCTTGTCAGGAAATCTCATTTGAACCCCTAAAAGGTACTAATCTGGCCATGGCCCAAACAGATTTTTACCCCTAAGAGGTACTGGTCAAATTATACATGTAGTTATAATCAAAGGCCAACTAAATAGATTGTCGTTGCTACATTTTTCATTGCGGTTGTATTATCATAAACTTCCAATGGTCATTCTCAAAGTTTATTCAGTTCCTGTATTTTTGTCACTAGGAAACCCCTAAAAGGTACTTTGTTGTATGCAAATGTCAAAATTTTGTCTTCAATATCCTAAGTTGTATCAAATCCTTGAATTTTTTACCCTTAAGAGGTACGACAAGTATCCCCATCCTCCAAAGTTGGGAGTTCCCCCCCCCTGGCTATGAAGTAAAGCAACCAGAACCATAATACAGGGGGTATTCCAGATTTGAAATTTGCAGTTAGTATACAATAAGCCTGGGGGGGAGGGGGTTACTCCCTACACTAGGAGGTTGGGGGTGCTCGTCATATTTTTTAGGAGTTGAAATTGGCCATTCAGTATTTTTAGGGGCTTCTGGTATTTTTTAGGGGTAATCTTGACACAAATCAGGATCCTGGCCTATTTTCCCAGACTTGTAACAATAAATGACATCCGATTCGTACATGTACCGTATTTACCCGTATATTATCTCTGGGTTTTCAGTACAGTACCCTTACTGGCAGGTGTGGATCCAACCCTTAGTGTCCAACACAGAATCTGAAAATAGCCTTGGGGAATACTACCAATATCAGGCCATACATGGGGGCACTTAAATGGGTGGCTTTTTTATGTTCCTATTTTATTAAAGTGTAGCAAAAATTGGATTTTTGGTATATGAAAGAGCTTAAGCATTGATTTTAGTATGAAAGGGTTGCTATAAATATTCAGGGTATAATTGGAAGGGTACCTGCAACTGGCTTTATTCACTGGTCTGTGATTACTTATCATTGACTTATGGGTCATTCTGCACAACATAACTGCAGAACCACATACCAAAATAAGATTAACATTTAGAGGAGCCAAAAGACTTATTAAGTTTTAGAAACAAATGAATATGAAAAATACCATTACTTTCAGATTGCAAAAAAAAAATACAATTTATAGAGATCCTATTTCTCAGAATTTTCCAGGGAAGTATGTTCCAGGCCATTCCCTTGAGAACTAGCACCTTTACTACTTGTTATTTGGTTATTTGACTGGCAAACTCTTCAAAGGCTGGCTACGCTGCTGAAATGTACAAATTTTACTTTGCAACCTAGATAGAGTGTGATGTTAAGTAGATTTCATTTATCCCTTGAAACAGTTTATCAGTCCAATATCCATAACCCAGCAAGCGGACTCCCATACTTAAACAAGGGCATGCAGGTATACTCTTCATACCTCTTAAGTGTTAAAATCTCAGGTTTGGATACTGCTTGGGGTGTTTGAAGCAAAATACTCACATAAATTTGCATACAGAACATTACCTTTTAGGGGTACCTTGGTCAACTGAATGTCATATCACATATATATGGGAACTATGTGTAGCTTTAATTTAAAATCAATTCATCATCATCATTATCATCCATTTATTGTCAGTTGTCCACACGTGTGGGTGAGACTTTGCATGGCTTTTAGTTTGTTCTTCCATTTTGCTGTCCTGAGTGTCTGCAGCAGAGAGGGAGCTCAGCCTCAGATCTTCAGACACCAACTCAGACCAAGTTTTATGAGACCTGCCTCTTAGACTGCCCAATTGAACTTTTCCTATATCTCTACCTTTTTCATATGGGAGTTTTCCCAGGATTCAGCAAAATAAGACAAATTTAATTAATTTGAGAGAAGTAAATTTTATTACCCTTGAAACTACTTACAAGGGTCATACATCATCACTTGAAAGGCTATTTTACATCATCATTTAAAAGGCTATTTCACATCATCACTTGAAAGGCTATTTCCACAACTGTTGCTGCCATTGTGCCAGCCCATGACTCTGTGACATTTTTATTTGTTTGCAGTGATGTCTATAACTTAGATCAAAATGTTAAATGTGATAAATGATCCAAAATGAAATATTTCTTTACTTTCATGCAAGAACATCTGTTCTGCACTTTCAGCAACTGAAATTTTTGGAGATATGTTTTCTAGATGTACAGTTGAATTAGTCTCATTATATTTTTTTAGGTTTTTGGAATGCAATTTACTTAAGGGAGGTTAAAACACATATTCTCTCTGTGGAACCATTTGGGGAAGAGTGGAAGGCTCTGGTCTGCTCTCACATTCTGAAGTGACTGCATCCAAAACAAAATACATTTTCTGATTTGTCTCAAGCCATGTTTCATTTTATTCTTAAAGTTCTTGTTGAGTCCCTCACAGTAAATAGAGGTTATCTAAAATAAGGCAGAGAGGATGCGGTTAAGCACTGTTCCAAAGCCAAATGGGTTTCTTTAAAGGCATGTATTTTGCAACTTCCTTAGTACAATTCTTTACTTTTATTGGACCTTTCTTTTGATGTGGTTTCAAGAGAACATCAAACTACCCCCAGTATGCAACATACCAATACATAGCTTCCCTACTGATGCTTAATTTCCCTTACAGTGAGAGGTCTTCCACAGAAATACTTGTAGTAGATAATCTGATCTGCGAGAGGACCTCTTCCTGTGAAGGAAAGTAAAAGTGTGCAGGGACTAGAGAGGCAACCGCTGCTCAGAAAATGTTTCATTTTGAATTTCACTTCACCTGCAGCACTAGAATTCCTTAAAGCCAACTTTTCTGGCACTACAGACAATGTGCTGCAGATATCAAAAGCTATTTCAGTAATGCTACCTGAAGGTACAAACCACTGGCACAGCAGTTTGTGGTACTTTTAGGGAACTATGATCAAAAAGGCAAATGTAATGCCTTGTATGAAGTGTTACATTTGAATAATACAGAAGACAGCTGATCACTTGTCAAAATAAATATTACAACAGCAGCTGATCACCAGTAGGAAATCTAAAATGTATGCAAATCCACAATTGGTTTCAGCTCAATTTTATGGTCCAAGCTATTAAAACTATCCCAAGGCTTTGTTCCTCTCTGCAATGACCAATAGTAAAAACAGTTTTTCATCCATTTGCAATTATATATTACTCAATACTGTACAGATTTGAACTACATCCCTTGATATTTCTTATAATTATGCAGTTTGAATTTTTTTAAATTACCCATTACAAGTATCTTGTTGTAAAATACTCTCCAACCAAGCTACATGGCCAAAGTTTATAAATTAAACAAACATCCACCAAATATACCACGCTCAGTAAAACTGCTGGTTTTTCAATTAAATAACTTTCTAATAAACATTCTAATGCTTCAGGAAATTTACATCTTGTACATAACAGTGCTTTTCACTTCGTTTTCTTTTGTTTTATCAATAAATTAGTCCACGCGTTTGGAACGAACGGACCATATCGAATATTTAACTACATACGAACACTCTGATAAATACTATATTCTTCCCTCTCTGTACAATACTCTTGCGTTCTCTCTTTACTTGTGCTCCACTTGGCTGTGATTTGTTATTTCCAGGGTGATACACTGCCACGACACGCGTCCGAGGTGAAGGGGTCAGATTTTTAAAAACTCGAGGCCGTGAACTCAATTTTCCTCGCCGCTTGGTCCCTCGGGACTACTCAACAGACAATATTGCGCTGTGTACAGAAAAAAATCACGGAATTTGGTTCAGAACGAAAGAACTCATTCCTATACAGTGGTAGCTGACGATTCATTGTTTTATTTGCTTAGAAGATACATCTTTGCGACAGCAATCGTGCAAGATAACTCCCCAGGATGCTCCATTAAGATATAATTTGGCCACGGGACGTGACGATGTGATTATCGCTAGCTATCTCTTCTGTCAAGCAATGTCACGTCTCACTGTGTTACAGAAGTTCTGCGCTGGAAAATAAATTGTTTTAAGCCACATTTTCCACTTCGTGTTGACTGTGCATTGTGTTATGACTGTGAGTCAGTTGTGCATGGGTTGGGTGTTGTGTCATAATATGATGGCGGAGGCCGCTCGGACTCTTGTAACTTTTCCCACAGTGACATTTATGCGCTTTTCTAACACCTTTCTCTTTTCTGTGTCCATTCTTAGCATGATATTTTATTCCGTTTACGTTTTTATATCGCTTTCCACAACCTGGCACAGGACAAATATATCGCTTGCCTTCCCCGTCGTCTGTCGTTACAGCGTTCATTATCCAATCGCTCGCAAAACTGTCCGATGCCCACGAGTCGTCGCTAACGTCGCTTAAATTTCCTTCGTCATCGCCTCCTTCGACTGAATCGGTGCTCACAGCATTAGAAATGTTCAGCTTCGGTGGGGAAATCCTCTTTTTCTTGGCATTCGGATCAGGACTGGGGGTCGTGGGTTCGGAAGAAAGTTGTTCCTTTCGATTACGCTGGGCGCTTCTAGCTGCCTCGGTGAAGAAGCAGTTGATGTAAGAAAGCGGCAGGGCAGAAGGCTGTGCAGCCTCTTGTTTTTCAAGCACTCGCGGATCCTTTTCGATGTGAACAACTTCTATGTGGTCTATTAAATCCAACAAAGAGCCACAGTGCTTGCCACAGCCGTGCCATGAGCACGAATACCGATAAAACGCCGCCATAACTGCCCCAGCTTCAACCAGACTGAACCTTGGCTACCGTCACTTCGACCAACATGTCATTACATCATTGTTTAGACACTTGACGTCACGGCACGATTTGCGTTGGTCATTGTTTGTAGTTATCCCACGTGGATCTCTCGTTACCCCTCGGGCAAGAAAATTCTTCTGCCCACACGAAAATTCTGGAAAATTCTATCTTCAATCGACCTGAAACTGATAATATTAAAAAGCCAGTTCTTGATTATCATATTCGTCAGTACCGAGTTTTCCCCCCAGCAACGACATGTTATTTCTGTGGGTGAAAATGAAATGTCAGGTGATATCTGCAGATATTGTCCCCTTATTTGTCCATGCACACCTGTCTCAAGATATTATGCTAATTAACCAGGTTATATTATATTGGTGTCTCTCTGACCAAAAATGGTTTTCTTGGGGTCAAATTTAGAGGTTTTAGTTAATGCAAAGTTTTTAAAAGGGAATTTTCAAAATTCAAGATTCCAGCCTGATAAGTCATTTCTTCTTAGTCTTAGCTCACAATTAAAGAAAGTCAGGCTTATTAACCCTCCAGGTAACTATGAAAATTAATATTATTCAATTCCCAATGTGGCAAGTTAAACATGTATTACCAGAACAGTAGTAGAAACATAATTTTGATGTCATATCTACAAAGTGGTAACAACATTGGGAAGCGATTTCATGCAAGTAGATAACTATTCCCTATCCAGGGAAAATTGGAAATTTTGAAGGGGGTGGGGGTGTGGGTGGGGAGGTCTCAGAAGCCAAAATCTTAAAGTTTTAAAATCTTTTTTATCTGAATAACTGCTGTGCCATATCATTTCATAAACAGAACTACTTCAGCCAGTCATATTTTCCCCCGAACCATCAACCTCTGGAACAACCTGTCTCGGAACCTCAAAACTGCCTCCAACATACATGTTTAGAAACTCTCTCAATATTTACTCCAAGGACAAACTCCCCTTATATCAGCTGCCATAAATCTTTGTATTTGTGTTTATAAGTTTGTATTTTTATTTATAAGTTTTGTTTGATATTCACCAATTTTGTGTTTCTATTTATAAGTCTTGTTTGATATTTGCCAATTTTTATTGCTTTTTATATGTAAAGGGGGAGAATATCAACTGGGACGTAAATCCTGTTTCCTCGTCCTGCCACATCATTGTAATGAAGAGAATAAACTAAACTAAAGGAGTATTTGGAATGAAATTTAATTGAGGTGTACGAGTTAACAAACAAAATTGAGGTATGGAAATTTTCTGGAACTACACTTACATAAAAAATATAAAAGTGATAGGTAGGGTTGAAGTCATAATTCAAAACCCTCAAGAGATACCATACATCCAAAACTGCACCCAAAATATACCCTTGGTCAAAAACTGAAATGGTATGTCTTCAGTTTAAAAAAGCCAAATAAAAGTCAGTCAAAATCTTCCAACCCATAAAAATACAGAGAAACAATATGAAAACTGTGAATTTCAAACCAAAAAGTCCTTTGAATCTCCTTGTCACTTTAAATATGGAAGTACCCCTTAGGAGTTAAGAGTATGCAATTAGTTAAAGCTTCATCATATCCAGAACTCTCAAAGTTGGAGAAACAAATGGGAGGCGCGGATTTAAGGGAGCGGCCAGAGAGGCTGCAGTCCCCCTTTTCGGTCAAGCACCTGACCTTCACTTGGCCACCTTGGCAAGGTTTATGTTGAAATGAACACTAAAATTCAAGCTGTTTTATCACAAATGACAAAAATGGAAGCATTTCAGGCCATTTCAGAAGGACTAAATTTCAAAATTTTCAGGGGGAGCATGCCCCCAGACCCTCATAGACTTAATATCATGCTTGTTGACTTGCACTGTGCATGTTGTTTCAGCCCCATTTCCAAGTTTTCTGGATCTACCCCTGAATGGTAAAATACATCACAGGATTTGGGTCTCTGTAATTTCCAGTTTGCATAGAGAATAACTATATGTAGTATGCAGATGGAATGAATTAAACAAGACTTGCAAGAACAATAGATTTGGCAAAAAACTAAATGAAAATGTATAGCAAGTCTAATGTGATCAACATGTGATATTTAAAAATCTCCATACAGTTTTGAATACTCCTCTACAACACTCAACATTGAAAATTAAAGGCCCTGGTTCTTTCATGGCTGAATCAGTGGATTTTTGCTATTTTTGAAATTTAAATTTTTGTTGTTTATCTAAGGAATTTCAAAAGAAAACATCTCAATCCATCAAAAAGACCTTTTATCCAACACTTCTGCCAAGATTTGATGAATTTTAAACTAATTTATTACATTGTGTTTGGCCCTAAACAAACCTGCATCTGTACCATTTGCATGTCTTAATCTGAACAAATTTGCTTGTTCAAATATATTTTAGGTAAAAAATTAAATTTATCAATAAACACTGAACATATATACACAAAGCAGTGAAAGAACCCAATCATTTAATTATGCAATGACACAAAATATATAAAGTTGTTATTGGCATGTTTTGGGGTGGTTTGGAAGCAAATTGAGGGAATGCAGTAAAATTGAATATCATTTGGGACTTCATCTCTTCCCTACAATATTCAATTTTCCTGCATTCCCTCAATTCACTTCCAAATCACCCCAAAATGTGCCAATAACACAAGGAAAGACAACTGAACAAGAATACTGAGGTAAATTGTGAACTTTATTGTTTTTTAAAGCATTATTGGGGAAAATTTTAATTTCCCATACATTTGCTTAAAATTGCGATATGTAAATGGCACCCAAGCTAATTCAAATTCCCCAACCACTAATGGTAGCTTGGGCTGCCTGTGTTGGGAACAACAAATAAAATGAGTGTGTTTCAGAATCATATTTCTGTTCCACAGTTTATAGAGATAATTATCATAGTCTTGCCTACTTTGGAACCATAACACCTTGTAAAGTACATGTATCACCCTATCTGGCCCGACATATATGTAACATAAAACCCCACTTATAAGCCCTGAACTTACTCTGTTGGGGTATTTATGTTCCTATGGAACTTCATTCATACGTTCATATAAATAACTGAATAAAGAAAATGTTTCTAATGATGTAAAGTATCTTTACAAGTACAACTCTGCATGCTTCTTGTTACTGAAAAGTAATTAAATAATTTTAGTTCTGCATGTCATTTTACATTAATGGTGGCACTGCTGTGTACTTGTTGATTAGTTTTCAGATAGATCTTTAACAAATTCAAGCTGAGTTTATTATTCCTGATGTTTCTAATAATTGGTTTGCATCTTGGTACATTTTCCTGTATTTCCTGGAATAAAGCAGCAGCAGAAGGCCCCACTTGAATGTCATGAAGCTCCAAACTGTCACAACATAGTGACCTTCAACATCAACCCCTGAAACAACAAGTTATAAAATTTGAGTTAGTATTCTCCAACTTAATGAATAATCCAAGAACCAAGCACAATGGAAATTAAAAATTACTTTAGATCAAAAACTACTGCACTTTGCAAAAATTAATTTTCCATTTAATTAAATCCAAATTATTTGAGAAGCTAAGAAAACTCAGAAGTCTGACTGCACATCAAAGATCTTGAACTCTGAGTGTTATCATAATGCATTGTTTTTCAAGGGTGTTACGAAAACAAAGATCTTGAAAACGAAGACCAAAGACTGAAGATCTTGGAATTGAAGACCAAAAAGAATACCCAAGATAAAACAGTTAGCAAAGTAATGAATTCACATATTTAGTTCTTAATGGAGGCCAAATTGTTAGAATTCTGAGGTGGATAACCGCAGGGTTTTCATTTCCATAATCATGAAAACGAAGACTCTTTAGTAATAACTGCGAGTCTTTGTTTTTTAAATCACAAAAATGAAGATCCTCAATAAAAATCTAAATATCAAACAGTGAATAATAAAACAAATCAGTCATGTTGTTTAAAGTGTGCAGTCCTTGATGGAAGATAACTGTTCCCTGGGGAACTACAGTAGGATCTTCATTTTCGTAATTTCACAAAAACAAAGACCCTCGATAAAAATCAAAACATCATTGTAAAATGTGTGAAATTTGCTTAGTAAAGTGTGGCAGATGACCATCAAATCGGTCAATCAATCAATCAATTGATCTTTATTATTATTAATAGTAGTAAGTAATTACAACTTACAGTATCTCCCTCCCACAAATACCAGTAACTGAAGCTAGTCTTGGCAGGGGGAGTATAGAAATATTAGAGATAGGGAAACATATATAGGTAGGATTGTTACATACAGAACTGACTGTATGCAACTAACATGTAGATTGGAATGTAACAAGGGAGGATACTTTGAAGTGAGAAGTTGTAAATAAAAGAATCATCAGTAATCAAAAAAGAGCAATGATAGAGTTTTGTTCTAAGTATGCTGAAATTACAATTTGGAAATATCTGCATGAGTCTCATGCCAAATGCATGAGAGTTGCCATCACTGATGGAGAGTAATTTGAACTAAAAAAACTTAATGATGAAATCATGAATTTGTACTGGAAAAACCCACAAGCAAATGAACATGTCACTTGCCTATAAAAATACACATAATCTACCAATTATGGAGCATGCCACCTCCCTCTAGTTTATACACAACATTGATATATCAATAACCGAGATCAATAATAGGTTCATACTAGTTTTACCTTCCCCCTTGCTAATAAACATTAATATATCTATGATCGGTGCATATGTGTGTGCAGGCTTGGCTCAGTTGGTAAGATCTTTGACTGCCAAGTGGGAAGCCCCAGGTTCAATACCCAGCCTTGCTGAGGTTTGAATATTTGTGTGGCCTTCATTTTGCCACACCGTCCATGGAGAGGGATGTTAAGCTGTTGGTCTAGTCTCTCGTCATCCTAGCAGGGGACTTAAAAGAACCCACACACTAATCAATAGGAGTAAGGTTGCGACCTGGTGTTGTGGTCTGTCCTGTCCTGGTCACAGGGGCCATTTATCCTCAGAAATATTGTAAACTGCACAGCAGCAATTTGCGCCTGTTAAATGCAGTCCTGTCTTGAAGTCCCAGCAATTCAGACTCTGGCTGCAATTGTGGTTAAAGTCGACCACCACACTTACTTACTCACTTACTACTGCCCCCCTGGCTTATAAACACTGAAATACATGTAGGTCTGATATTGGTGAATACTAGATTCTATTATCACCTTTCTCATGGCGAACTTGGCCGACGACAATGTACGCAATGAAAGATACCAGTCCAGAGAGCAAGCCCAAGGCACCTAAAATCATAAGCGTACCAAAGCTGAACGGCTGAAGTCCCTGTCTTTGCACATCACGCTTTACAGAAACATGAAGGTAGAAAGCCAGGGAGGCAAATATGGCCGAAACTCCGGCCCATGACGCAGCATTCAAATTGTTGAACTTCACTGCAAACGCAATGCAAGCCGAGAGTCCAACAACAGTTCCTATAATTGCGAACACAATCCGCAATGTCATTCGATATTTCTTGAAAAGTCCCCGCACACTCATCTTGACAAACAAACCTTTTTGGAGTTTAATTTTGCGGAAGTTTTTTCTACGTCGTACTGGCACTCATGCTTTTCCCGCTGACCGTCGAAAGGTGGGCTAGAGGGCCAAG
>JANSTQ010092436.1:0-11671 GCA_026167885.1 Bergia puertoricense
ATTTCCCCCCCCCCCCCCCCCCCCCCCAGTCCCAGGAACGCCAAAAAAGCCCAGTCTGAATAGGGTTAAACACACAAATTTATCATATGAAGTGTATAAAGACAAAATTAAAATACAAAGTTAAAAAAATGAATAAGAAGCTTAGAAGACGCGTTAAAATTATTACCAGATAGACATTTGACATTGTCTGGTTTGTCCTTTCAAAGACACCGACATATTTTTTGCAAGCCATCAGACACTGCAGAACGGGCAGTTGATGTAGCACAAATGGCCCTCGTTAAGCTATTATACCCTGTACTGCCGGAAGAGCCACAGTGTGAATGCTAAAGATCGAGGGAAAAACACAAGGGAAAATTGTGGATGGATTTTTCCGGGAAATCCTTTATTTTAAAATAATAAATGTAAGGTTCCCGCGGGTGCATACTAAACACCACTGTTTCTGTATAATTTTTTTTTTGCGAAACAATTTGTTGTCTTCTGTACAATTCAGATTTGTAGGTAAAGCCTTGGTCTTGTACCCTGGTGGACGGCCAGAACTGAGCAAGTTCCCGGTGCACGCCTCTATGGTTGGTGTAAAGTGTTCCTTCTGAGAATGAATTCTCGCAGAAAGACCTTGATGTTCCTCAACTAACTGTGCTGACTGTATTCTTTTTAAGTTGTTTGTTTTATTTATCTTTTAGTTTGTTTTAGTTTATGTTTTCTGGCTGTTATTTGGTACAGTCCGTTATTTTTCGTTGCACGCGTATTGTTTGTTTACTTTTTGTTTGCATACGTTTCAGTTTGTTTGTTTGTTTGCTAGGATTTACTTACTTTACTCACGTTTCGTTCATGTTTGCTTTCGTCATCTAACGTGTTTTGTCCTTCACTGTTAGAATTTATTTTTAGTTGTTATTCAGTAACTGTGCTCACTTAATGGGTGGCTCCGCCTAAAATGTTATGCGATTTAATGGAGCCGAAACCAATTGTAGAATTGTGCCGGCACATTTTAGGAATCCTACTGATGATCAGTTGCTGTGTTAGTATTTCTTATTTTTTGAGAACGATTTGTTGCCTTCTGTACAATTCAAATTCACGCACCTGTGAGTCTAGTTCTTACGTCACATCCGTTGATGAGCTGTCAAACTCACTCCCAGGGTTCTCTCCTCTTGTGAACGACTCCTGTATTCAGCCGCACATCACCATCCCAGAAACCTTGCGCGTGTATGCAAAAATATCTCAAAATGGTCGTTATTTTAAAATTTCACTCGTTGTTTTTGAAATAGATCTAGGTGGCAGAGCGGTAAACGGTTTCCTCGCCCGGTTGGACTTTTGTATTAAGATCATCTATGTGTTCGTTAAATTCAAAATTTGATAGACAAGCTCCATTTTGGTTAAAGATAAGTATATGCAATGTTAGAAAAATTTGAAGCCAGCAGTTTTGAGAACAAAGTGTAACTTTGGGAGAAGTAACCTTTTGATCAGCAGGAAAAACTAACTGACATCCTCATCGATATGTGTTTTGTCAAATATTTGGAGCCATATATAGTAGCAAAGCTTAAGAATTTATGTTAACAGTGATACATGTTGGATAAACGCGTTTTAAAAGGGTTTTTTTTTGACTAAGTCGCAATCTAAACCCAAATTTCAACATCACTAACAGATATGACATTTTTTACAAAATTTAGTTCAGTGTTTGTCAGTTTTTCTTTTAATTCCTGATGACGTTGCTCCAGTTTGTTATGGTTTTCTGAACAATCAAAAGATTTCGACCTACAAAGTGCACTACGGGGCGCATATGGCAGGTCATCACGCAAATCAAGGGACCGTGTGAATCCTCCATGAAGCGTAGTGTTCGCTTCAGCTGTGTGCGGTGCAATTGTTAATGCTTTGCTTTCCTCCACTGCTGTCAAATCTTCAATGGGCCTTGAGTGCCTCAGTCCATAACTCTTGTGAAGCACTGCACTATCAGTTGCAATATCAATATCAAGCCCAACATTGATATCATTTACGTCTTCCCGTTTTAACGTACATGTGGCAACGTTCTTAGTTAATGAACTTGTCGTGAATTGCCGCCCTTTGAGCTCTTCTTCACTACTGCCGGTGTTTGCGACAGATTCATTCATTTTCGAGACCTTAGGGAAAGGATTCGTGGCTGGTTTTAGTAGAACGCGAGAACGTGGAATGACAGGAGTGCCGCGGTTTGCTCTGTCTGCTGTAGATCCTGTTGTGGCTGCTTTCGCTGCGAAGGACGAGGGGAGAAGATAACTATCGGTAAGAGCTGCAGATCGCGTTGCTGATGTTTGCGATGAATGATATGCTGGCCGTTGGTTCTTGTACTCTACTTTGTCGGGTCCTGCTTGGCTGACTCTAGACCCGCACATACTAGACGTCGTAGTATGTGTGGTACTATATGAACCGGTGCCTTGCAAAGGGACAACTGGCGCTGGAAATCCACAACAAGAACACAGCATCCTTGCGTACGCCCTCCTGAAATGTGGAAATTTGTGCGCATACAAAACGGGGTTAACCGCTGAGTTGCCATACTGTAAGAACTTGACTGCGTGTAAGGCCCAAAATGGCACATTTCTCCCTACAGTTGGGTTTACATAAGACGCAAGGGACAGAGAAAAGAAAGGCAACCAACCAACACAGAACAGTCCGATCATCATTCCAATAGTTTTCGCCACGCGGATATTGCGACGCAGACCAAAACGGCGATTTTGGTACCTTGTGCGTTGCCGTATGGAGTGCATGATGACGGCCTGCGTGACGCAAATGACTGCCAGGGGGAGGAAGAAACACACACCAATGACACTGACGTTGTACTCCATGGGAGCAAATTGCATTCCCGGGATGGACAGCGCCGCCACAGTCACTGAGGTAAGCCAGATGAGTAACAGCAGCAGTAGGTACCTCTTGGAGGAGAAGGTGCGATGGTTAAGCGGCCAGACTATCGCGCACAGGCGGTCCCAACTCAGGGCCACCAAGTGTAGGATTGAGCACACGCCGCCCAGTATATCAAATATGATCCAGATGTTATGGACGAACCTACAAACCCATGAAGAAAACTATTTCAGTTCATTCAAACAAGATTTTATTGAATGTTAAGCCTTATAAAACAACAGCGGACTGTCTTTAAACTAAGATATAAACACGACAGACATTGTAGAACATGAGAGGAACATGAGGGGAAGCCGATTACTGAAGTACATTTGTATCTTTTACAACTGAAGACATAAATTGATGGTTAGATTTTAAAACTAAGATGCAAAGGCATAAACATGGCAAGTTACTAAAAGCTTTTATTTTTTGGTTTTGTTTTTTAAAGCAATTGCAAACTTTAGGTGGGCGACTACACATATAAGATGGAAGTATTAACTTAACCATTAAAACCGAAATTACATTTGATCGTTTTGCAAGAGACACAGTAAAACCTCATGGAAAAGAATACCCAGATGCCTGTTGTAATGGGGTTTCGCTGTGAGGGTCATTTCACATTTATTGTGCAAAACTTAAAACGTCAATATTTAATTAAACGATTGTCGCCACCAGCCGGAATTTTAATCAAAGGCTGCTATGAGCCAACTCATTCACATACTGTACAGCATATTCTGGGGATTTATAAAGTATACTAGTGTAAAGCCTTGTTTTCTGTTCACTGTCGTCTTTGTCGTTTTTACTTCCTGGATAAAAAAAATTGTTTCGTGAGTTTATGGGGTACGTCAATGACATTCAGTGGATGGTGTTAACTGTACTCAACTCCAGGAAAGAGTTTCTACGCTAGCTGAAAAGAATTGTCAATTTCATGAAGAGATGTTTCCTTCGTTATCATAGTAACGACTCCTAATCCATATAAAGGGGCATATTAACCTGAGGCCAAGTAAAAAACAATAACTTTCTTCCCCGTACGCTTCCTTTTCAACATGCGCAATGCGGCTTGGTGGTGGGGTGTAAACTTTTGAAATGGACTGGGAACTAGTTAAATATTATTGTCTTTGTGTATAGGAGAACTCTTGGTGCTGCTTGCTAGAAGTATTGCCCTCATTTGCTTACATTATGAATACAGACGACAAACAAGGGTCCACTTCCTAAATTGTCTTTGAATTCGAGGGCATATTTTCGGCTGGAGATATTGTCCTTGTCTTCACTCTTTCAGTTGAGAATGAATTTTCTGATATATACATATATAGGGTCTATGCAGGCCAAAGGAAAGACTTTGTGTGGAAAAAAGGGTTAGCGGGAACACTGTGTGTTTTGGATGTGGCTCAAATGATAACTTAAATATTTTTTAAGAAGAATGTGTCCTGAAACTTACAACATTTAGGGCCTGTTTACATGGAGGTGGGGGACCCAAGGTAGGTGAGGTAACCCGCCTAACCGTGGTCGACAACTAGCCCGCCTTTACATGCAATCTTGAAGACCCCGGGGAAAACTCGCAACGTGACTTGTTATTGTCACTTTTAATTATGCAAAGCCGCCGGCAAAAGCAGTTAATTACTCACACAACTCAACAATATCTTCTTAGAAATCCGTGATTTTCAGGCTGTGAAGATTGTCATCTTCGGAAGTTTCGAAATTTGTGAGATAACGCTTGCGAAAATACTCGCCAGGTTGATAAGAAACGGGAAGCTATTTTTGCGTATTTAGATCTTGGCAAGCTTGGTTACTGTAATATGAACCTCCATAATTCTTTATTACCTCACCCCGGCTGGGCGGGTTACCCCACCTTGAGCGTTTACATGAGAAAAATAGTTACAAAACCTCACCCCACCTAGGCGGGTTACACGCCCTGGCTGAACGGGTAACCCGCCTCGGTGGGGTACCCCATCTCTCATGTAAATGTGATCAAGAGAAAAAGAGAGATTATATGAACAGGCGGGCTACCCCACTTCACCGGGTTACCTCACCTACCCGGGGTCACCCCACCTCCATGTAAACAGGCCCTTAATTGGTTTCTGTGGGATCGTTCCGCATGACTGGCTGTGTATGGCTGAGAGCATGAAACAAGTGTCGCCTCAATTTAAAGGCGCCGCTGTTTTGATCAAAGTTTTCGCTGTTTCATATTTGTTTCTATGCGTGATGCTTTATATTTAAACTTTTAGTTGAGGTACCGGTACTTTAGTATTTCCTATCGTATAAACCCCAAAACGCAAAGCATTATGAGCACATGATGGAAATGGCGAACGGAGCTTACAAGAAATGAAGCATAACTTGGCCTTTATAAACTTGGTAATGTCGACTATGAAAGTCATTCTCGAGCAGAGTTTATTTCCTGTTTGGGGTTGATTGCAGTTTGATCGTAGTTTGGTTGTGCCTTGTGGTTTTGAATCGCAAATGTTGCAGCGACAGCAAACCTTCTAGCTCTGATAAAGCTTTTAGTAAGTCGCTTTGATTTGATGTATGCTTTAGAGCAAAGGCAATATATGGACGATAAAGCAATTTTACTTGCTGAAACAGCTGAAACAAAACGGAAAAACTTCCTCGCAGGAGACAAAGTGGCGGTCAAGAAAACTTCTTGGAGAAGCGTGGATCCAAGATGCACTGCGATCATGCCTCGTTTAATGCACATTTTATTTCCGGTTAATTAATTTGTTCACGGCAAAGTCTCTCCTTGCAAAAACTCATTCATTGCGCATGCGCGCATATGAATGAGTTAAAAAGGGATGTTTTACTGCTCTGTGAATACTCAGGCACTGTTCTAAGATTTTCGACAAGCAAGTATTACGAATGGTCTCTTTTTGGCGGCGATTCAGTTGTATTGTAGTTATTTGTCCTGTTGTGGATCATGCTATCAGTGATGCTCCAAGCCAAATACCCAAAGTGATAAATTGATTTTAAAAATGCAATCAAAGCGCGTGATTGATCAAAAGTCTTTTTTTGTGAATAGAGATGTTTACTTCTAAATTATTTGCATAAAAACCATAAATGTTAAACTTCTGAAAAAAGAAACTTCAATGATTCAGCCACGAAATAGAAACTTCTAGAATCTCCCGAAGAGCCTCACTTTCCAACAAGCTGACTGGAGAGAGCAAACACGATAGCTGCTGGAATGAGTCTACGCCATTGCACAAGAGCCATTATTTCGCGTATGCTCGCACAAGCTATATGAAATTAAAATAATTTGTTATCGTCTCGAGTGGTCAACAATTACAAAGATTTTACCGGTTTTATGAGCTATGAACGTACAAATGGTTTATCAATAAGTAATATTACTCTGTTCACAGCGCCACTACAGCTCTATTTACACGATTTTAACACAGCAATCTTACACTTTCAATAACGCAAAAATTTAATTCAATTAATCATACACTTGAATTCATTTTGTTGAACATTTCTTAAATTAAGAGAAGTGGCAAATTAAATCGGGGTTGTTAGCTCAGTTTTGAAGTGGAAGTTGTATATTTCACAAATTGCTTCGAAATCAGTTGTTAAATTGTGCAAGTCTTATGAAAGAAGTAAATGTTTTTCGATATTTGTTATTCATATACTGAATTGCTTCATATGCCAAGGCGTCGCCAAAAAAAAACAGCTGCAGCAATCTACATAATGTGATAATGATTATCATACAAAAGCTAGCGTATTTTAAAAACTTAAACGGTATCCTATAGCCTTTTCTCTAAAACTGATACTTTATCAATAAAGAAAAAAAATTTATTTTGAAATATCCTAATCAGGTTTCATATATTTTGAGTAAAAGCATATAGTAAAGAAAAAAACTGGCATGGTGTATAGGTTTTCAATTTGGGGAAAAAATGAAGATATTTTTTTGTTGTTATGAAATGATTTTCTAGCATGCTTTTGCTTGCATACCATCTGCTAATACTACAAAAGGTAAATCTTCTGATAGTACAAAAGGTAAATCTTCTGATAGTACAAAAGGTATATCTTCTGATACTACAAAAGGTATCATATAAATAAATACCTGAACCAAGGCGCTCCATCGTGGTTGGCGAACATTAGATAAACCCACCATGGCACAGAGATCATTCCCACAAACGCATCAGCTACGCTAAGACTGACGATGAAGAAATTTGTGTGATTCCTTAACTTGGCTTGCCAGCAGAAAGACACTATAACCAGGCTGTTGCCTAACAGAACCAGTAGTGCCAATACTACATAAATCACAGCACATGAAAATAAAGCAGCTTCACTGGTAGAAGGAGGATCAAATTTTGCCGCAGACGGGGTGTTGGTTGTATTCTCATTCATACTGAAAAGCAAAGATGTTTTGAGTTAACGAACTGATATATAGAGACCTAAAAAAGAATTAATACTTCACAGAAAAAAATAATAGAATGGCTTGAATATCTTTTAAATGCTCAGTCTTTGGCGAATCTGTGTTATTTGGTTTACTTTCTTCAGTAATTTAATTCAGTGTGTGTTGTTTTTCCCAAATAATATTGATGACTTCTTTCTTTTTATACTAGTTTGCATGATTACAAGGGGTTTTTTGCTATTCTCATCCTTATTTTTGTTTCAACTGTTTCCTTGATCTGGTTGCACATGATACAAGTTACTGCTCCGAACCGTCTGACTATAAATATATAAAATATATACATGTTTCTTGAACTCGTCAAGCGTCAGAAAATAATTCCGTAAAGAAAACAGCTTTATGAGCACCCTGAGGTTCCTCCCTACACATATCACTTTTTTTTTATAAACGAACATATTCTACTTCGAATACCTTTTTTTTTGAGAACTCCTGTTCAATTCTAATTAGTTACCATTCTGTAGCAAGAACGTAAAATATCAGATGCGTTTTTTCGTGTTGTTCTAAGTTCTCCCAAGCATTCTTGAACGGAAGACGTCAAGCTGCGTCCCACGCATTCATTTGGTCTAATGGCCTTTTTCCCGCTGATTTAAGATGTTCTCATTGTTCCTACCAGATAGAGGCATCTGTTTTCCTTGTCAAATCAATAACAAGAAGGCCGTTTATTTACTGTTATAACTTCACGAGTGATTTAGTTGGTGGGTGGACAAAACCACTTAAATCCACTCCAAGCCAAACAAAGTTTTTTGTTCCTTTCTCAAGCAAACATCGTGGGTCTTTTATTTTTTAATAGTTCCATGTGGATTCTCTTGCTGTGATTTTATATACGAATGCAAAAATGTTTAGCAATTAAAAACGTACTTAAAACACAAACTGAAAAACATTCAGCTGTTTGCTCGGTGTAGGTTCATTCAGGTAAATCTCACGATTTACTCTTTTTTTAGTTGATCCTTTTTTATACGGACGTCGAGGCTCAAAAATGTCAAAACTTAAAAACATATTAGGAACAAACCTTGGGCGGAGCCTAAACAGGGAACGTTTATTAAGTATAAATAGCAAATAGAACGTTTCACATTTGATTTTGTTTTTGTTAAACAGGTGATAAATACGCATTTGGGTACTCCATATAGGAACTGAGCTGGATGTTGTGAATAACATTTGTATTTATAAGAAACATTTTCAAAAACACCAAGAGGCTTTGAAGTGCATTTGAGGCTGATATCCAAAAGAAAATTAAGAACGTTTAGTCAAACATTCTTATAAAAAGGAGTGTAGAATACACTTGCGTTTGCTTTTATTCCTATTTAAAATTTGGTATTTTTGGAGATCAAATGAATAGAGAATTCTAGAAAGCTTGACACAACTTGACGTTTTATTAGATACATTTGAAATAAGTGATTTGGCTCTGATACTTAGGGACCGGCCATTAATCATAGCAAAGGTTGAGGCTGAAGATAAATTATTTTTCCCATTCAAAATCTTTGACCAGACCTGGTTTTGAGGCTTTTCTCAGTACAAACAACTGTTTAAAAACTACCTACATGTAAAACTGGTGAAAATTATTTGCTATTCAGCAATTTCCCTTCAGTAACAACCCCGGCTATAAATAATGACCGATCCTCTATAAAGAGAACATCCAGGAATAGCGGAAATCGGGCCTTGTGAAAATGAGTCTTCAGAACTATTGTCTGATCAGAAGTTTGCTTTAAGAGACATAGCCCCGGGCTTAAAAACTTTTTGGATCGACGTTTCGCTACCTTCGATTCATTCCCCAAATTCTTCAAATTGTAAGGAGACAGTTGGATTGGTTTTGCATCGCAATACTAGTAGTATACTTTGTGCAGAATAAACTGGGGAAAAAAAGAAATTTGAGATAAATATAGCGTTTTGATACATGTATAATCATACGAAGAATACATTTATTTAACTGTTTCATAAAAGAATTTTTTGTACTGATGCAAACTGTACTTAGAAGTTGTTTTGTAATTGCAGATAGAATGTTGAGACTGTTGCTGATTTCATAAAATTGTCCACGCAGACAAGTTGCGGAAATGTTTCGTTCCAGCAGGTGTTACAGTGATCTCGTATATTTCTTCTCTTTGCTCCCCTCACCATACACCAGAGTCTCTGAAAATAAGGTTCTCAGTCCTAAAGGTGCATTTCATAAAATATATCTGCAGCAGGAAAACTGACAATTCACTTTCAAAATATTACCGTCACATTGTGGGATTGAAGTAGCGCAAACAAAATGTAAACAAACTATATTTTGACACTTATAAAATACTGCGATAGAATTTCCTCGACTAAATTGCTTTTGTAGTCAGATAAACCCGGCAAAGTTGAGTCGAAACTAATTCCGACTTTCCTCAGTTGAAAATAAAGTGATTTTGTGACGTCATAGCGGAACAGCGCAATTACCGACCCTTGCAACGACTAAGATAATCCAAAATTTGTGAGTTTAGAATTTCTTTTCTCAGATTTCAAATACTTTAAAGTGGCATTTTCTCGGTTGTTCCATACAAAACCGCTACTTTCCAAAAGTAGTTATTTGCATTTGTACTGAAAGTATAATGATGAAGGCAATTTAATTTGACAAAAAAAAACCGGAATTGCCAAGGAACATTGTATTTGGCGTTCCATTACTTTTGTCAATAATTTATCCTACGGGCCAACACAAACTTGCTTGTAATCTGCTTCAATCGTCCTCAGATTTAAGCCATCCGTACTACACTTTCGACGTTTAGGGCAAAATCGTGCTTGAACTGTTTGTAGCAAGTAGAAGTTAAATATTTTTGTAGTTTTAACATCTTTTGCCAAGCAATGGGAAGATTGAACAATCATACCGTGAAACAGCCCCTTGTCCTATTGTCATCATTTCAACTTCAACTGACCCTTCCACGGTTTCCGTTGCCATATCTTGGTTGGGGGAAGCCGCAGCAAAAATTACAGCAAATGTACATAAAATTGTCCAACTTTAAACCATTGTATCTCTGCTATTTGAAATCGGATCTTGACAAAAAAAACATGTCTTTTAAAAGTTTTGATATTAAGATTATCTGCTTAAATCTGGAAGAACAGGTTAATGTTCACTGAAACGCCTGTAATCAAAATTTTAAAACTCTATACAAATCCTTGAATCTAACACATGTCCAAATTTAAGAATTTATATTTAGTTTTAAAATTAAGAATATATTTGGAGTTTTAAAATTTTGAATAGGAAGGTTATGTCAACGTATTCATTTTCATCTCTTTATCAAAACTTTTTAAAAGACACGTTTTGTTGTCAAGATCTGATGTCAAATAACGGAGGTACAATAGTTTAAAGTTGGAAAGTTTCCCATACATTTGCTGTAATAATGGCTGAAAGACAATCTTCGGGCTCGACATAAAAAATTATTCGGGAAAACCAAAGTGCGTTTTCACGAGCTGTAAACAAACACTATTTCTACTTATCTTACCATCAGAGTCTTACCCTAAAACTTCTCATGGAGTTTCTTCAGCTATCCAGTTTACTTTATGAGTCGTAAAAGTGCGAGTTTAAAGCAAACATTTATTTTTTAAAACCGTATTTTAGTCCTTTGGTTTTCAAGGATATGAAACATTTGTCAAAACTGGGCTGCCGTTTTCCTTCATTGTGCTGATTGGTTGTTTTTATCACGTGATGAATGAGCTCCGATTGAAATGTTCTGCAATTGGTCTAAGATTTAATGGAGCCGAAACCAATTGTAGAATTGCACACACTTTAGGAATCCTACTGATTGTCAGTTGCTGTATTAGTATTTATTTTTTTTGAGAAGCGATTGGTTATCTTTTGTTCAATCCAAGTCCACACGAATACGCTGAAATGATTTGAAAACGGTGGTAATCTTAACAGCGCATGCGTAACGGCAAACCTTTGAGCCAGCGAAAGAAACTGGAACCGTTTTTGTTTGCTTCGTGTTTCGTATGGCTGTTATCGAGATAGTTTGCATGAAAGTTGCAAGATAACAGTAAAATCGTCAGGATCTGACAATGTGATATCAGCGTTTTCGAAAAGTTCCGTTTGCGTCCGTCGACACTAGCCTCCTCCACAGGAACTGAACTCTAGTTTGGTTTTTCTGGCAACAAATACTGCGATTTTGAGGGCGAAAATGTTGTATGGTGGTGAATGATGTCTAATGAGGGTTAATGAGTGAAAATGATCGCAATGGAAACTGGGAGCGAATAAACAGTATTTGTTCTGAAGAAAAACCAACTAGAGTTGCTTCACCCTTTACTCGCTCCCAGTTTCCCTTTCTGTCATTCTTACTCATTAACCCTCATTAGACATCACTCACCACCAATAACATTTTCGTTGCCCAAAACAAGATGTGTACGTCCACACCGGCATAGGAAAGCGGTGTTTCCATAAATGTCCACTCTGAAGAGCATTTTTAAAAAGTT
>JANSTQ010092546.1:0-14446 GCA_026167885.1 Bergia puertoricense
ACTTCAGCATCATTCATTATACAATTAAAACAAGCATCAAACGTTTCAACTGATAAATAAGTATGTGGGGCGAGATGACTATCAAGTGGGGCGAGATGACTTGGGGCGAGTCGTCCATGGGGCGAGATGACTAGATACCATTGGTTTTAATATCTTAGCTGCAACTTGGAAAGCTAATGTTGACCTTATTTCTGAAATTTTATCCAAAACAGTAATGTAATAAAAGAATAATATAGAATGATAATCCTCAGCTATTTTTTGTTGAAATGCATTGTCAAAGTGTATTCTGACAGAAAGCTTGAAAACTGTTTGCAGATTAAAACCTGAAAAGCTCGAGGTAGATCCAACAGCAAAGGACAACATGGATTTCAGCTGTATCGTTCAGGATGCAGAGAAGTTAAAACTAACTGGCACAACAAATAACAGAAAAGCACTGCAGAAAGAAGAAAGTGAAGATTTTATTGATGATCCAGATGTACCACCACTAATGTGACGAGTTCAGCACAATACTGGAACAACATATTCAAATGCACCAGTTGTTGCAAAAAGGATTCATTATCTTCTACATTGTGCATAAATTTAATGTTACTTGCACTAGTAGCCAACATTGTGTATCACCACTGGACTTGCATGCAAATAATCAAGGAACTTTGTTGTTTGACAAGTTGCTTCTTCAATTCTCTTGATTCAAAATTTAAAGCTTCCTTTGAACTTGGTTGTTGTAAATAGCTTTTCACCAAAATCTCTGTAGAATCACTTTGTGGAAAATCACAAACAATCTGTAGGATCCCTTTACAGATGATCATGAGCAATATGTAGGATTAATTTGCTGATGATCACAAGAAATCTCTAGGATCCATTTGCATGGCGATGATCATGGGCAATTTTTCGAATCCTTTTGTGATGACCAAGGCCATGGGATCTTGTTCTTGGGATGATTTTGCAGTAGCTTCACATTAGAGGCTTTTGTTTCTAAAATTTAGTGGGCCAGAAAATGGAATTTAACCCTTAAGAATGACCTTTCAGAACTAGTTTGCTCATGGAACTGTACAAAAGCTGTTTATTTTGATCTTGTATGTTCAACTGAATTACTATGAGTGCAAGGCTCAGCAGAAAAAAATAAATCATTTAATATCTCAGTACTGGTGTTGCTTTGTTACCCAGAGCATTTGCAAATAAGTTGGATTTCAAAATATTAACAATGCCACTTGTTTTGCTATTGCTATTTACAATCAGTTTCTACTGACCACACAACATTCAATGGTGGATTTTGGCACATAATGTAATGATTAAACATGAATATTTATCAATCATTTCAATGTTTTTCTTAGTCTTAGAAACCAACTGAAGTGACTTTACCTTGGAAACAAGTTACTGTACAAGAGGGAGCTATTAACTATTCAGAGACTTTGTTATCAAGACTAACTGTACCACTGGGAAAAGGTGGCATGAAGTCCCTGTGCACTGCTTCTACAAGCAAAATAATGCACCTAAAAATATCAGTTGCTGGCAAAATTTTCTATCGAGGAAAGATCAAGTAATAGGAAGAATGATAAATTTGTAAGGAATAGATTATTAAAAAAAAGATTATTATTAGTACCACTGGGGGCCTAAAGGCATGAGAGAAATTTATGAAACCAAGGATGGACTTTGGAGAAGGAGCAGAAGGGTGTACAGCACCTCGCTAACCCCTCCCCAGCCCCTCCCTCAACCCCTCTTGTTGTTGGCATACTTCAGGACCAAAGAAGCCTCTTTCCATCCTATTTGAATTTTTTAGATTTGCCTCTGGTTCTAGAACGAAACTTGAAAAATGCAAAATTATATGCTTCTAACACTTTGACTGCTATGCAGTTTTAAATGAAGAATGGTAATGTTGAAATTTATTGCAAATTAAAATAACTAAGAAGTAACACTAGGCACTTGTCGGCTAGTTGTGTTAAAGCACCCTTTATGGTAGCAATGTTCCCTGCCAGGCAAGTTGATGCCGCTCGTCAAAGGCTGTGTGTAGTTAACGTAGACATTGATCACCTGAGTCAGTACGATCAAGCTTTCAGTCCAGAGACTCGCCTTCCAAAGAATCTTTCTGTAACAACAATAAACAAAACCAATTATATTATTCAATATAAATGGAACAAAATAATTACTCCATAATTGTACTTGGTGATTGAGGCCCGAACAAAACTATTGCTGGCCCGACAGCCAGTGGCTGCTAAATTTCACCTCAGGCCAGTAGATTTCATAAAGCACTGGCCTGTCTGGCCTGTATTTTTGCAGAAAATAGACACATGTTTGGGCAGGATACTAGTGGATTAATAAATTATTACATGTATAACTATAAACAAACACCCCTGTATTAACCCAATTGTAATGTATGACGACTCATCAAGTGTTTTGTTTACAAATGTGAACTTCACTTTGAACTAGAAATGAAACTTGGGATATTTAAATGACAACTGGATTCTTTACAATTCATATCATTTTTGTGTGATGAAGCATGTACAATGTAATTGATGGATGCATATACATCCTAGATTTGTCACTTGGAGAGACATTCATTTTGGGACAAGAAGCTCACCTTTTAAAAGATTGGTTACACCTTTGGCAAACATAAAATACATATCTCAAGTTATGGCAGGTAAAATTTTTGTCAGGCCAGTGGATTTTTTTTGCCATTGGCCCAGCTGTCCTGTGCTGAACAAAGTTAGCTTCTATTCCCTCCCACTGGCAGAATGTTTTTATTCAACATACTTGAGTAGGGGCTTTTATTCCCTGTATGTTCTCTAGCAACATTTGGAACACATTTGGTGGTAGGGATGTTTGAAACATCTGCAGAAGTTGATGAGGCTGGCCACAAACAGCGAGTGCACTGGTCAAGTGTTTAACTGCTGCTTCCTGTTCACCTGAGAAAATGATGAAAAGCTTTATTAGAGGTACAATAATGGGCTTTCAGAACTCCCACTGTCTGGTGTTTAAATACTGGATTTGATCTTGAAATTTTACCCCAAGAGGGAGGGGAGGGGCAAGGGAGGAATGTGACACCCAAATCTCAAATTTCAGACCAATTACTCATTTTCTCCTCATTTTGGTTCCTATTTCACAAAAACTTGTGTTTCTACATTTCCAAAAATATGAATGCTTTTCAAGTGTCAGAAGTGGGATACTTTCTCAAAATTGGTGGTAATACCCCAATACACTAGCCAGTGTTTTATATTGGAGTATTGCCCCCTCAGGTTTCTATTACCTCTCATCAACGGCTATGTTAACAAGGTGGTCCCACATTTGACATTTTGAAAGGAAAATGTTTGGAGGCGTTTGTATTGGCAAACAAGAGTGAACTGTTGTTAGTGAAGTGACCATGGTAAGCAAGAAAATGGGAAAATTTAAGGTGTATCATGTTGAATATTTGTTAGAAAGTAGTTGCATATATCATTGGTAAATATTTAAATCCAAGAATGTGTTCAGTGAAAGCAGCTGATTCTTAATCAGGGTTTCAACCATTGACTCAACAATAAATTCATAGACAAGGATTTTTTTTAGCAGATTGAAAGACCTTTTTCAGCAAATACATTGTAAAACTTTTCACATACTTTTCTTTTAATTTTCAAATTTTATGTTTGTAGTTAATTTTCTGGTGGTGCACCTTGCCTAATTTTCAATACATTTCCAGACATGGAATTTTTTCCTTCAAGTTCAAGGACCTTACAGGATTTTCAAAGACACATAGTCCTGATTAACAGGGCTCAATTCAACTGAAATTTAAAAAGTTTGAATACTACCACCAAAGGGGCATTAGGGTGGCACAGTGGCAGAGCACTCGCCTGTCACCAATGCAACCTGGGTTTGGTTCCCAGCCGGGGAAGTATGTGAGCTGGGTTTGTGGTCCTCCAACGTCTGGGGTTTTCTCCAAGTACAGTACTCTGGTTTCCTCCCCCATCGAAAACCACTAATTACGTCAACATCTGAACAGTTTCAGGATTAGCTTTGCTATTTGAAACTTACCGGTAATAAAGATTAAAGTGTTTTTAAAAAAACTGGGTGAAATGAACTCCGAGTTGGCTCATAAGTTTACAAAGTTTGACTAATTAAGGTTGTTGCCATTTAAAATCACAGTTTATCTTTATTTTTATTTGTTAGCTTTGGCACAGGGACAGAAACTACATGTAACACCGGCCAGATGCTGTCAAGTTTCACCTCGGGCTGGTAGATTTTGCAAAGCACTGGCCCATCTGACCTGTTAGTGTATGTTTTGTGCAGGATACTAGTGAATTCATATTGTAAGCAAATACCTTTGTAATGTAACTGTAAAACACTGTAACTCATCAAGTGCTGTTTTTTACAATGTGAACAGTCTTCACTTTGGAGCAGAAATGAAATTAATTTTTTTGTAACCTTTTTAAGACATTGTATTCTTTATGATTCTATCAATTTTGTGTGATAAAGCATGTACAATGCCATCATTGGATATACCCCCTAGTTTTGTAACTTAGAGAGACGTTCATTACAGGACAAGCAGAACCTCACCTTTTAGAAGACTAGTTACCATTTGACACATTTAAAATACTTATTTTAAGTTTATGCAATTTAGATTAATAAACAAAAAGCAATTATGATGGGCTGGTGAAATTTTTGTTGGGCCAGTGGATTCCTTTTGCTACTGCTGGCCCCACCCATGTGGCATAACAAACACACAATACATATTTATAATTATCTTCTTCATGTATTTATCTGAAAGTTGAAAAGACATGAAACACAAAATAACTGGGAAACAATGAATGTTATTTCCAAATATCAGAATTATTTATAACAAGTTCAAAATATTTATTTTGAATTCAGAGTTTTTTTGTTTCTTCAAAATGAAATGATCTTGGACAATTTTAAACATTTTTATCCTAATTTTTAAGCATTTGTAATTTTTAAACATTTCTACAATGAAAGTATTCCAACTTTGGAAGTTATCACTGATATATAACTTAAAACCTGGTCAAGTGGAGATGCAAGTCAATACAAGTCAGTACAAGTATTAAATTTGTATTCAACTTGCACCGACTTACTTGGACATGTGCTGATTCACATAGTCTTTGAGCGTGCTAAAATTTGAATGCACTCAGTGCAATTTGCTAATCTGTAGCTATGTGAAGTGCAAGTTTGAATTTAGAAACTTGCACTGACTTGCGTCAATCTGAATCTAAGTTTGGTCAAGGCATTACATTCATTTGGCTGTAAAATAGACTGCAAAACAATCCCTTTCTTTGCCAGGAGATTGAAATTCCAAGTGTGGTCACCAAATGGGAGACTGGGGATGGGAAATGGGCACATGAATGGGAGCAAAGAGGAATGGGGAGGAGGGGGTGGAAGAAAGGGGCTGTCGCCTTTGCATATGGAAAATCTGTACAGGAATTTTGCATTTATCAGGAAATGTAAAATTCCCATTGGCTAGATTTTTGACAGGAGATGTCAAAATTATTGCTTCGCCAGGACAATTATCCAGACTGGCAGGAGGATGTGGATTTTAATGCCATCGCTTGAGAAAAATTACCAGGAATCGTACTGAAAGAAGAGCAGAAGGAAGCAGTTTCAACTTTGTTACCCAGAGAAGATTTGTTCACAGTCCTTCCCACCAACTTTGGCAAAAGTTTGATTTACCAGATCTTTGTCGAGGCAAAGAGAAAACAGAAAGAAGAATACAGTACAAGTGCTGCCATTGGCATTGTTTTGATTGTTGTGATTTCACTGCTCAAGAGTATCATAGAGGAACAGTTAAAGTCAAACAAATTTAATCTTACAATAAATGAATAAGATCTGGAGCCTGCAAAGTAATACAGTGTGAGTGTGAGTGCTGCCGTTGGCATTGTTTTGATTGTTGTGATTTCACTGCTCAAGATTATTATAGAGGAATAGTTAAAATCAAACAAATTTAATCTTACAATAGTTGAATTAGATCTGGAGCCTGCAAAGCTCCAGGCAATAAAAAGGGCCAAGTTCCAGGTGGTTTATGCTTCAGTGGAACAAGTTTTCCATCCCAAGTTTCTAGAAATCTTAAAGGATGACAAAGGAGAATTTTGAGGGGCATCCACATCTATCACAACATGCTCTCCTGCCAGTCTGGATAATAAATTGTCCTGGCAAAGTGATAATTTTGACACCTCCTGTCAAAAATCTAGCTAATGGGAATTTTGTGTTTCCTGAGAAATGTAAAATTTGTGTACAGATTTTCAGTATGCAAAGGTGACAGTCCCTTTCTTCCACCCCCTCCTCCCCATTCCTATTTACTTCTGTCTGCATGCCCATTTCCCATCCCCAGTCTCCCACTTGGTGACCACGTTTGGACTTTGGATATCCTGGCGAAGGAAGGGGCAGTCTTGCAGTCTAACTGTAAAAGGGCTGAACAGATAATAAAATGAATAACAATTCACAATACCTTGGGCAAGAAGCTCGTCACCCAATTGTACTTGTTCAATGAAATATGCTTGCACTGCTGCTGTGTTCGTCATATCTGGCATACGACCCTGTCAATGCAATATGGATACAAACAATAATTTATTACAATTTAATAGTAAGGTGGTTTGCATGACAGCATCATACTACTACTACTAAAAGTGTTTTGCTCACTTTCTTTTGTATGATAATTTGTGCTAATTTTTCTTACCATCTTCATGAGGGGACAAAAAATTTAAAAAAGAAAGAAAAATAGTAAACCATTCTGGTAGAAGTAAAAACTTTAGTTACACCATATTGTAATAATTTTCCTTCATTTTCTTCACTCAAGTAAATTTCTTATAGCCAGATTTGTGCATTTTATCAATATAAATTTGAAATGAAATGAAGAACAATCATAGAAATGTATTATTATGTTCAAAGAGATAGTTAACCCATTAAACTTACCTTTATAGCTGCATCAGTTTCATCTTTCTTCTCTTTTTTCTGCTGTCTTCTCTCTGAAGGCCAAACAAAGGCAGTAATATCTCCCAAAGCAAAACTAAAAATTTGCAGGCTAGACAAATCCTTCATTCGTACCCTGAAGCACATGCTTAGTTGCAATGCAAAAATGTCAGCGTTGTCTAACCATAATTTCATGCCTTTATGCTGTATTATGCAATTTGATATCTAAGCTCAGATATATCAAACCCTGATTCCTGAAAATTTTGCAATCTGAACTTACATATCCTGGATTTTTTATTCCACAGCACAAAACGGACTTTTCCACTCACAAATATATATGACACTAAATTATCTTGGATGATGCTTCTTTTAAATGTTATTCCACACTAAAACTACCACATTTGTTGGCAGCAGAGACATCTCAATTCTCATATCATGTGTTCCCCCCAAATTTGCGAACTTACTTTCTCGAAGTTTCTTTTTGAATTCGGGGTCGCTCCGTCTCTTATGGTCGAAATAAACGCAGTAACCGAGGAATATAGTGCCACAGACCCCAGCAACGATGCTTGCTATTAGTTTAGCGCTCATAATTCTACTATGCTGAAGAAAACCACTCACAAATACCGGTGTACCATCGAAGTGCAACTGCACGTTTTAGAACTTGGTAGCCTCGCGCATGTACTGCCAGCACAATGCTATGGGAGGGGAGGGTAAAAACAAATTTATGCCTGGAAATATTGGTATAACCAAATTTTTTTAAAACAAAAATTCCCGGTATCTTATCAGCGCCTGCATTTCAAAATTGCTGTCACATTTACCCCTCTTTAAAAAAATGAAAAAAAATCAATTTAAAACACTCTTTTTATAATTAGGTCGATCCAGGGTCGATCAGAGTCGAGCCAGATTGCAGATCGAATTCTATTTCTGGGTGTTTTTCACTCGGCCCTTTCAGATTCTGCTAGCAAATTCAGAAAAAAGGTTCTCAATGAAAAGTTCAAATTGTTCAAAACTTGCTCAAAAGTTGTTCAAAAGTTGACAAAATTTAAAAATTTGCTCCCAAAATTGCTCAGTAAAATGTGCCATGCCATTTAGTTAAACAAAAACCTGGATAATAGTTTGAAATTATCTGATCATTTTCCACAATCCCCTCCCCCTCCCCCTCCCAACACACATATACACACACGCTCCCCGACGTCCCGATCCCATGGACGTCGGCCACTCAAATAAAATTAGATCTAAATATGGGCATGCTACTTCAAAGAATCCCAGAAACCCTTGCGGCATCACACCACAGTGGAGATTCCGCGGTCGGCCTTGGCATGTTGAACACGACTGTGTTTAGTGATTACCTAATAAGAGAGTAATTCTGTCTTTTTCCCTTTATTTTAAAGTCTCTTACCTTAAGAAATGACAAAAATGAAGGGGAATTTTGCTAAGTATGTCTAGGAGTTTTGCTTTAGTGTGGGAACACTGCCAGCGTTCGAACAAGAAGAACAGAAAGACGTCAAGCAGAATGGAGATTCCCTGGCGTCTAACCCACTCACAGTGACAGGTATTTGTCGATTTTATGGACGGCCAAACTCCGGCTTAGATTTCATTCTTTATCAAACCCTGTATTCGTTTTCTTACTAACCAACAATCTTGCTGCCTTTGGTTATTGTCCTGGGTTAATATGGAACTCACAAACGACTCTTTTTGTGGCATCTTCGCGTTGATGTATGTGATGTCAGAGCCATTTTGTTTCTCACCATTTCTTCGAACTGTAAGCGAACACCTTTATTTCTCTCTTTCGTCATCTCTTGTTGTAACCGAACTGATTTCTTTTCTACTGGTTTCAGTGTTTTTTTTTACTTTGTTAAAGGAACTCAACACGAGAATATGAACTATAGTTCATCACTGAGGACCAAGGTATCTCAAAATCTTGAACTCATAATCAATCATGTGATATAACTTCATACATCTGGAAAATTCTGTATCTGCAGGTCTTGATTAAAATCAGCAGCCTTTTGGTTGCTTCAAAATAATTGTGTAGTTGTTTTGAAGAAGTAGCTATGTCGAAGTTTATATTCGAATTTTAAAAGGCTTTTTAAAATATTCTCAGAGAGCACAGTTCCATAGAATGAACGCGAACTTGTCGCGTGTCTAGGTCCTGACGTCGTTGTTAAATTTAGAAACTGTGGCTTGCAGAGTCATCAAGTTTGCCAACCCAAGAATTTATACGGGAATTACCATAAGATATTCTCACCGAACCGAAGTACTGAACAGTAAAAAATATTTAAAGTGGCAGTTTAGGCTCGCACTAATCTAGTTCCTACAATTGTCCAGAGGTGTTTGAAAATAAAAGTAATGAAAGCAGCTGGTTTCTCGTATGTATAAAAGATTAATTCGAACTCCAGTTTATATTGCGGGTATTTTTATGTATTCTAAACTCAAAACACACATAAAAATTTCAGAAGAAATATACATATTTTGCTGAACAAGCAAACTAGTTTTTTAGCATCAAAACGTTTTGGTAAAGATATGATTTGAACAATGATGTATGTGCAGAATTTAATGTATGAGAGATTCTTTTGTAAATTGCAAAATTTGGCACTTTTTCAAAATGTGTGTTTTAGTATTAAGATGCTTATGTAAATAGTCCTACAGTAAGTTTATAGCCTTCTGCTGGTATTTTTGTTACAGACCCCACTTTTACCCACTTTTATGTGACTGTGCAGATGTTCAACTTTGGTACTTTTTGTATTTTAGTTTTGAAGCTATTATTGAAATGATTTATCATAGCTATTTTTCATAAATTTAGGCAAACTACATGTATATCTTTCTTGTTCATAGCATGCTGTGAGAACATGTCAATTTTGTGACAGCTGTCAATAGTGTTTATGAATAGTATGAATTTCAACTATAAACAACACCAGCTTATTACTATAATTCAAGTCCACACAGTATCTATATGTACAGAGAAACTCTTAATCACTGGTTTCTTAAAATCTCTGAACCCACAAGTGACCGCTGAACATTACTCCAGGGTCCACTTGTTTTAAAGCCGATTAGCACTAGCCCAGGGTTAAATATTTAACCCATGTTTGTGTTTACTACCTTACAGACTGATTTGAGCTACCATTTTGGGTTTAGCAGTTGGGTTTCTAAGGAAAGTCTGAACAGTACTTTATAAGAACTGGAAACATATTCTTTGGTGAAGAAATTGCTCTTTGAATTTTGGCCTAACCCAAAGTGAAAAAGTTAACCACCTTTTGAACAACCAGGGCCTGATGTTTTTGACTTAACTGAGGCAGATCATGCTGGAGAGCTTTGTATCTGATACAGTTGCACTGACTTTTGAAGGGGTTTCAAAACAAGGCATTGTGCATCGCAAGTGATGATTACTAGTCTTGTTTCTGATGCCAATTTTCACCAGTATTACTCTGTTTACCTTAGTGTCTTTAGCCCCTAATAAACCTTCAGCTCTTACTCTGCCTGTTCCAACTGCAGCTGCTTTATCTTTCTGAAACCCCAGTTTTGTGAAGAGCATTTCAGACCCATTCTTAGCAGTTGCTTTGAACTTCATATTTCCAATTTGAAAATATTCTCATGATTTTATTTTATTTTTTCCAATTCTTCCCTTATAAACTTTTATCATGTTAAATCTTTTACTTTGCTTTGTGTGAATAATTTTCAGATAGCAAGAGCTTGAGGATGACAGAAAATACAACCAATCAGGGCCCCACATTTACCAATGTGAACCTGAGTAGCCCTGGTAATAATGTGTTTGGGATTCCATTACCAGCACCAATATACCACCCTCAGATTGGGTTGATCTACCCTTTTCCAGTGATGCCAAACATGTGGTCACCTAATGTTGATAATCCTGTTATAAGACAAAGAATCTCAGAGCGGGGACCAAACTTTGTTACATTGCCGTCTGCTATGTTTGGACAGATGGAAAGTGAACAGATACCAAGAGTGATAGCTTCTCGCAAGGAATCTGTAATTGTCACTGCTAAACCTGACGGTGGTGTTGTTCCAATTACCTTGAGCAAAGAACTGCACAGTGCAAGTGGTACAGTTGTGCAAAGTACTAGTGGAATCTCTTTGCAAGGAAGACCACAGGATTATACTTCAAATAACAAGATATCAAACAATGGTGTAGCAAGTACTGTCACTAAACAAGAGGTTGAGAGAAATCATCTCCAAAAGCATACATTTTCTCGAGCAAATTCCCAGCCAGATCCTCAAGGGTTTGCAGAACTTGATGTTGCCCAGATTCTTATTAATGACATGCCAGTGCCATTTATTGGTTGTTCAAAAAGTGATTCAGCCACAGACCAGGAAAATATTACAGAAGGAATGTTACCTTTGGTGCCGAACAACACTTCCGATCTAGAAAAGCAAAAGAGTAACTCACATGTTGCATCACAAGAAGCTGCAGCCAAGGATTTAGGAAGTCAAACTTCCTTGATGGCTTCACAGCCTGATAAAAAGATTGACAAAAATACAGAATTCATTGTGAATGAACATGAAGAAAAAAGCTGCTCTTTGATGGCCCAAAACAGGAGCCTTTCTTTCAGGACAACTAATTCTGAAAGTCTTCCAGTGAAATACCCACAAACACCAAGTTTGGATAATTGTAAATTACCTATGGAATCAAAGGATGAAACTGAAGAAATTAAGGAGACAGTTTACACCAAATCTCGCTATCAAGCTAGTATCTCAAGTGAGCAAAGCAGAAGTATCCAAAGCCATGATCTTAGCAACCAAGAAACAAGTGATAATAACCATGGCAACAAGCCAAGTAATCCAGAAACTGTTGATGGTAATCAAGATAATGTACCAGGTAAACAAATCAGGTTTAATCAAGAGAGCAGTGTTGGTCATAGCAAAACTGAAGATAGCCCTAAGTGTAATAGTGCAAGTGACATTTCTACTGGTAATCTTAGTGCTTCTGGTAATGCTGTGAGCAAAGACCATAAAGAGCAATCTACAGAAACAAGTGAAATGGAAAACTGCAATGATGTGTGTAGTAATGGAACTTCTAGTAATGAGGAAGAAATTGAGGAGATGCAGGAAGAGATGACGGATGAACTGCGAGAGGCAATGTGTACTGGCAAGATGGCTTATAAGTGTGAAGTTTGCTCTCAGCTGTTTCGAAGTCCTCTCGGTCTTCAGAAACATCTTGAGTTTCACACCCATGATGGACAGCACTACACTTGCACAAGTTGCTTTGAAAGGTTTGATGACCTTGCAACACTTGAGGAACATGTTGCAACTCACATGAAAAAGAGACCCCACAAATGTAATTTCTGTCCTAAGGCATTTAGAGACCCAGGCTCGTTGCAGAAACATGTTCGGGTGCACACCGGTGAGAAGCCTTACAAGTGTACCAGCTGCTTCCGTTCATTTGCAGAATACAGCTCACTTAGAAAACATCTTCGAGTTCACACAGGTATGTTGTATTAGGAGAGGTACTGCTGCAGTGCTTGTCCAAAAATTTATAAAGATTCCTAAAAAAATTCCAAATCTAGAAATTCAAATACCCTAAAGAATACACAATGCTGGTATCCTGTATACCATGTGCTAGCTGATCTGGGGGAGCAAACGTTTTTGAGTCACATGAGGTTATTAACATTTGATGAGTAAAATGGTTGAAGCCACAAAAAGACCCCTTTTTATTAAAAAAAAATACTGTGCAACTGATATTATTATCATGCAGCATGAGCCAAAACCCCTTGTATACCTCCCTTGGTAGTGATAATGACCCTTCCCCCCCTACCTTCTAAAATCCCTGTCACTACCCCTATAAATTAATATATATTCCTTATATCTTCAGGTGAACAGCCATACAAATGTTCATTCTGTTCAAAGGCATTTTCAATCTCTGGAAACTTGCAGCGGCACATTTTAATTCACACTGGTGAAAGACCATACAAGTGCACTTTTTGTCCTAAGGCTTTTAATAATCCTAGCCACCTACGACGGCATGTTAAGAATTTACACTACAAGAGTGAAGGGAAGGGATGCCACTTGTTTGGAGGGAAAGACATGCACCATGATCCACAGACAGACAGTGATATCAAGGATCCCAGAAACGACACAGTTGGCGAATCAGCAGTTAGTATGGACACCGGATCAGAGACACTGGGTGGTGGCAGTTTTCCAAATCCTGTGCTTTCACCACAAGTGAGTGAAAATGTAAATGACAGTCAAAGTAATTTGCTTGCAAGCACAATGTAATTTAAATTTCCCAAATTTCAAATTGTGATTTCATTTACCCTAAGCTTAGAAGGAATTCCAGAATTTTGTCCCTTTTTCGTAGTGAGGAAAAACAGCTATACATTAATATTCAATGCATATTCTGGTTGGAAAATTTACTCTTTTAATTTTGAAAAAGAAAAGGGCTTGACTGACCAGTGGCCTGCTAATAATTTTCAGCTGCATTTAAATAGGTTTGAATAGTTTATTTAATAGAAAATCAACTTGAAAAGATTTAGTGCCTTTAGTCAGTCATATCTTTGAAAGGCCATCTTATATTATATAAAATAGCTTGTTCCAATACACATCATGTCAAAGAACTTAACATCTGACTACAAGATAGTTTAATTGCTTTCCTCTGGCTGTAATTATTCAACTGTTTGGTTTGTTTTTGTTCATATTCGTTTGGAGAGTTTTCAGTTGTGGATTTTGCACACAAAAGTTGTGTTCATTGAAAGAATGGGAAGAGATTTAAATTTTACCTCAGGCAGGCATTGATCACTCATTATGTTTTGGTTACACAAAATTATCGTTCATCTGTGTGAAGTTTTTTGTTTTGTGCTGAGGTGTCATCAACTTAATTGTACACTTTTTATAGGTGAAAAATATACATCACGAAAACACCGAGGCTCAGATATTTGCCCGAATTGAAGAAAAGTTAAATGAACAATCCCAGGCTAAAATTCTGATTCAGATCCATAAGAACTCGATCTTTCTTGAAACTGGAACTTTCAGTTATTTTATGTATAAAGCAAAATAAGAACAATTTAAAATTTTAGGAACAATTCGAGGTTGAACATGCCAAACAAGTCTCGGCCAAAATTATCTGGTTAAGAAAAGTGTGTAGTTGCCTCATGGGAGATTTGGTTAGAATATCGGACCTCAGGAGAGAAAAAAAGTTGTGAGCCATTTGTAAATTGTTCTTTCATGGAAACAATCTTTAAAATGTTCTTGGTTCCAAGAAATCAGAGTAAGAAATATCTGACATTCGAGTGGCAATTTATAATCCTACACCTACTTGTTTTGTAATTAACTTGCGCGTTTTGCAATAAGCTTGAAGTGTTTTGTATTAGGCCCCGTTTATATGGAGAAAAGTTGTCCCGGGTAGAAGGGTCACCCGCCTAGCCGAGTCAACTTTAGCGAGCGTTTGTATGACAAAAAAGTTGCCCCGTTTAACCGAGTCAACTTCTCAATGAAAACAACACTTGCGCATGCTCTGTGTATCTACACTTGGCCGACTTGACCCAAAGTGTTTACATGGGAAAAAGTTGTCCCGGGTAGAAGGGTGACTCTGCCGTCGAAAGCGAGTGACCCGGCTAGG
>JANSTQ010092657.1:3981-14444 GCA_026167885.1 Bergia puertoricense
GTAGTTTTGAAGGCTTTAAGGCTCCAAATCATTACTAACAAACCTTAATGATGATAATAATAATAATAATAATAATAGTAATAATACACTTGTTTTAATTATTATTATTATTCTTTTTACAAGAGCCAGGAAGGTTTTGGCCAAAGTTCGGTGTGTTTTATTTCTTAGCTAACTTACTCCTCGATTTTTTCTTAACAAATTTTTATTGAAAAACTGAATTTTTATAGTTCTTCAATTTGGACAAAACTGAGTTACAGTTTTCTTATAAAATATGCCTACGTATTCATCTTTGACAGCTTCTGCGGGAAAAGGACCGGAAGATATACTAAACAAATATTGGACATCTTGAATATTTAGAAAAATATTTGAAGACTTGAAATCTTTAATATTTCAAAATAGAATTGCGATGCTGATTTATATGAATATTTTTCCTAAAAGCAAATAGTAAACAAAGAAAAATGATAACATGCTCTGAGCACCTGTTCTTTAGAAATCGATAGAATATTTTCTTGCCTAATTTGCAGCTAGAGCAGTAAAAATAAAAGTTTTTAATTTGAATGGTACTCCATTTAACAATGGTATTTACACTTTTTTCGCTTTCTCTGCTTTCAATTGTAAAATCTAGAATGTTTTCGGCGTTTTTTGATTATGCTAAAGCTAGTAAAAGGGAAATCAAAATTTGCAACCGCAGTCCAACTCTATTTAGTAATCTTTAATGCTTAGATTACGGTATCATTTATCTTGGAAAGAGTTAATTCAAACCGCAATATTTTTTTTTTAGTTTGTGGTTTTCAATCTACGTATCGTCTATTTAGTTCATAAAATTAATTTTTAAAGCGCTGCCTTAGGATTTATTGCCACGGGGGTTTTCGTCACGGAATGAGTTTCGCCACAGAACGCACATTTACTCTTGTTAACTCAGGATTGTATTCCTTCGTTCATTTATACAGTTTATATGACTAAATTTGAGGAGGGTTGAGTTCATCCGGAGGATAATGGAAAGTCAACGACAATTGACAAGTAAACAGCACGCATTTTGTTGCTGCTTTTATCCTGGTAAGAAAAAAAGGCCAAAGATATATGCATGAGAGATGAACTTCGTCCCGCAATAAAACTCAACATCGTGCAGAACCCATGTTGCAAAATTCCATTAGCGGCTATGCCCAGAAAGAATTCTTCCTTTGGCCAAAGTTTTTTGTGTAAATAAATTTTTGTACTACAGTCATGTAGGTTCAAACTAATTATGAATTGAAACTTCTTTTTTATTTAAAGTGAGACATAATAAGAGTCGGAATTCTTAGCTCAGCAATATCCAATTCGCGTAGCATGTGTTGAATTAGACAAGCCAGAAAACTTCTACTAAATGTGTAAACATTTTTTTTATTCCATTCCTTGGTGTCGTCGTTTTGTTTACAGATCTGTTGACGCTGGACAAACCGATTTATCAAATATTTTTCAGCTAATTACAAAATTTGATTTGTAAACAGACTCTGACAAGTCTGAATCAACTTTAGCACTTGCACGGGCAAGCTATTTTTCTTAACACATCAGTACAAAGGGGGAGGGGGAGGGTTGTGTGGATTTAAATAGACTGATTACTCGAATGGTTGCAGATTAAAGCTGGCCAAATCGCACTGGACAAAAGATTTGAGACAGCTATCAGATTTTCCGGTTTGCTTGTAATTTGGGAATTGTTGAGCTAAACAAGGCACGCCTTGGTTTTTGCAGACCTAGACACAGTCCATGATCACCATGAATCTTTAACAAAGCGATTCTTTAAGAAAATCGTAAATAACAAGATAATATGCTATGTTCTTTGCTCCCAAATCTGTGAAGTGGGAGATATAGTCTTAGAAAACAACTTTCAAACTGCCGTCTGTAAAGACCAATTGTTTTGCGAACTCTTTTATTGTAAAACGCTACCATTTGTATAATCGAGAAAGTAGTTAAATAGTTACAGTTTAACGTATTTGTATTATTGTGTAAAATTCACGCAATTCAGTTTCCTTTCTTCTACTGCCATTAGGTGAGTTATGATCAATAAAGTTCAAAGTAGAAATCCCTCCTAACTTTGGCTTCCCCCAAATGTATTTGGACTAAGTTGTCCATGAAAACCCTGATTATGTTTGACACCCATCAGGAGTCAACATTGTACAGAGGAGAAGGGGTAAAGCATTGTCGACTATCGATTTTGGAGATTATCAGTTTAAGATTGTGTTCCGGCAATAGATTGCAATGTTGTCAAGGACTGTAGATACGTATTAGGCGGTGGGGTAACATTTGAACCTTTAGTTAGGGGCTTACAGAAATATCTTACAACGAGAGAAGATTTACAACAAAGAACAGATGTCAAATCAACAACAATAATAGCTAAATATATATAATTAACAAATATAACACGAGCTAGCGTTTTCTATGAGAAGATAGTCAACGATCGAGGGGAAGCTGAATTGCACGAAACAATAGCGAGTGGTGTAGCTGTTTTAGTATATATCGACCGTGGTTTATTGATAAAAATAAGTTAAATATATTTTATTTCAATCAATTTTCATCAAATTATGAACGTATAGCAAACTACAAATCATGCGTTATCACTCGCCGTCTCGCGCATGCGACATACATTGATCCGTATCGTTGTATATCTGCGAATGAGAACCAATCCGATTGAGGAATATGCAAGAGAGTACGATAAATTCGTACTAATAGAAAATATACAGACAAATATAAAACGAGCAACATACAGCTTGCACTGCAAGAAAGAATAAAGGGTGTTTTCATTCGAAGACATACTAACTCTTCTAAGTGTGTTTTGCTCTGCCTATCAGATGAAAGTAAAACCTTTCTAGGTAAGCGACAAAACGTTTCTAAACTCAAAGGGCAGGTCGTTGCAAATGTTCACTGAAGGAAGTTGAACACTAGATTTACAGTTATTCAGTTTTGTTTGCCAATCTTTGCTAACAAGTCCGCATTTCGGACGTAATGAAGCTCGGTTGTTATTTTAATTAATTAATTAATTAATATTAATATTAATTTAGTGAGGTTTAATTACATCTGTTATGACGTCTTATGATGTCAATACAATTGTCTTGAGAATGTGTTGGACGATAATTACATTCACCCGCTAAAAGAAATATTGAAAAAAGGGAAACTAAACAAATTAGGGTTTCCATGGAAATAGGCTGGTTGCTCAACACAAATTTTTCTAAAGTCCAGGTCAACAATTTACATTTATTAGTAAATGCTACCATAATGTTCAAATATTTTTCCTAAATCTCAATGAGATTAATGTTTTTATTTTATCCTTTTATTTACGCGTATTCACTCAGGAAAAGGGTTTGTTCCGTCGATGTATAATAAATGCTTTCTAAGTAAGTAGACTGGAGACGTTCAAAAAATAGCTACTTAACTGCGAAGAAGCTAACAGCCTTGCAGCGAATACTCTGATCAAATGTCCTGATCCTTGAGCAATTAGACCTTTGAGGAAGCAATTAAAGTACTATAAAGCATTGCTTCCCTTTGTTGACGGGAACTATTCCAGGGAACTATTCCAGGGATAGCAAATAAATCGACACTAATGAAAGACAGTAAAAAAACATACAATACCACCTGCGTAGTCATTGCATTGTGTTCCAGTTACAGCTGGATGTAAACTTTCTTATCCGATTGCAAACAGTATAACGACTTGCCTAGCTAATTTGTCAATGAGTTATCAAGCTTCTGTTCGAATTCTGTTGACAAGGAAACGTGTGTCTTCTGAAATTAAATGTTTCAAGCTGCGTCTCTCTCCCTTTCTCTTCTGAAACTGAAGTGAACAACTGTCAGATAAAAATGTAAGTCGTATTCAGAAATTCAAATTCTAATTAGGAAAGCTGTAGTTTGTGCCTTGTTTAGTGTTTTAAATAGCCGCGAGGCAGCAAGTGAACTCAGTACGTGCTATACATATTTATTAATATTTCTATTAACAGCAACTGCATTTGTTTTTATGTGGCTGCAGCCGTTTCATGTTGAGTGTTTGGACCTTATTCGCTTAATAGCCAACAGAAGAATTATCTTGCTTTGGTAAGTACAAATTGTAGGTACAGTACTAGAGTGAAACTTTCAATTAAACCCGTTTTTTGTAAGAACACATTCACAGAACAGATTTGATTTTTCGTTTGCTTATCACAACTCTTACGTAAAAATTCTTCTCTTCATCATTTTGGCATTTTGGTTAGACCGCGAAGAACGTCAATAGAACTTCGCTTTAAAAGATTTTGTTGTTAAATATCACAAAGACGTACATTTTTTATGTGCAATATTTTCAATAGTGGCAGAAATTATCATGAAAATCAAGTGATATCTGTTGACAACATCAAACTGCGAAATACGAAATTAACATACTATTTTATTTTTAAATGATTGTATTTCACGGAAAAAAAAACTGCCGTAAAACACAAAGAAAGATTTCGGAAACACTTTAGCGCGGTTGCTTTCAAGTCTTCTAGTTTTAGTAGTGGTAATCTCTCAAGGTCTTGCTTCCCACAAAGGCTTACTTGAGAGACTGTTACTTTGTCTAAATTACCTGAGCAAGTTTTGTCTGAGCTTGCATGATCGAAATACACGATAACATATAATCTCGGTCGGTTCAAGATAACACTTCTAATTGGTTTAGCAAAGTCAACCATTTGAAAGTGCGCTACATATTCAAAGAATATGTTTAAAACTATCGTGCTTAATTTTGGAGTAAGTAGCTCTTAAAATCTAATGACATAGGAGTACGTAGCTCAACCCAATATCAAATTATCAACAGAATTGGATGGTGTGGGCAAATCATAATCGCACTATAAAAAGAAATAGAAAATTCAAGCAGTTTACAGCAAAATATAATTATGGTATAGGGTTACAAAATTGAAATCGACATACATATATTTTTAGTCATAGTCACAGCTCTCTCCACTCATAAAATGTTTTTCGGTTCAACTAGACGCAACGAATCTACACAGAAAGATAGTGCGCATGGGAAAATAGTACCAAGAGAATCCAGGTGTCTGTCTTTTACAAAACTGAGCTAACGAATGATTTGTGTAAATTTTTTCTGTTACCACGCCCTCTTTCGGAAACAAATACATTCGTTTCTAATAGCTTGAGCACAGAAGTCGTGGCCTTTAAACTCAGTTGAAGTTTTTTTCATCAAGCGACATCATTTTAAGTTGAGAAACTCGCGTGTTAGCTGCCATGGCCAATGAAAGGACATAAATATAAAACGAACGAATTTGTTTCTTTTTAGGGATTACTTTGGGATTGCGAAGCGGATATTCGTTAAAAAAACAACGAATGAATGGTTGCTGAGATAAAGATCATTAAATATATTACCATACTAACTATTTTTCTCTAAGATGTAAAATAAAATATGCAATTTCAGTTTTAAACTTCAGCAAGTGGGCGGCAAAGAGCATCTCCAAAGGACGAAGTAAGGTTAAGGTTGGCCTTATCGTGTAATTCCGTTACGTGTAAACAAAACACACCCATAGAATCTGAAGACACAAAATAAGGAAGAAAACTGAGAGAAAATAGTAAAGGAATAGGAAAGCTTGTAGTGTTGTAGTGGAATAGGAAAGCTTGTAGTGTTCTCAATTTTGTTAGGCCGGTATATTCGGCATTTCCTCCTGGAAGAATATCTCATAATGGTACAATCTGAATTTGGAAGAAGTATTTGAAGCAACTGATTTCTGCAGGTTTGATGTGAATGAGTGTAAGTTTATGATTTTGCCTTGTTGACAACAGCTTTTGTTTCCCATCGAATGTGTCCCAGTATACAATTCATTCTTGATGCCTTTATTTGTATTATCTAGAACGTATCGAGTTTGAGTTTAGAAGCTAAAATTTTATCTCTTGGCAAATTTTAACGAATCTACAAAAGCAACACTTGTACATTAATGTAAGACTTTTGACAGATCGACCGCGTACTCAGTGCCAATCGGAGAGACTGGAAGCAATCAAAAGTCCGCTCGGTTCTTTATCTGCATTAAACTATCTTTTTATAAATTCCCATCAATTTTTCACTAAATTGAGCTTCTTGCATTATTTTCTCTTGGCGAAAGAAATGACGCAAACTCCATGGTTGGTGAAGTGAGAAGCTTGGGAAACAGTTCGCAACAGATTTTGAACCACAAATTGTGCAATGTAAGTAGTTTATTGTCAATTCGAGTGATTTAAATAGCATATTTAGCAATTCTAAGTAAACGCTTGAAAATTGAAGTAAGAAAGAGGTTCTTCCGAACATAGAAATTAAAATAATATCCATACAAAATGCGGAATTGGGTGCACACAAACTACCGTGGCAATAGAACTTTTAACTTATATTTCCATTGCATTAATGTTTAGCGACTTTACATTTAGAAGAAACTAGGTCGAAGTCTGAATCAGACCGTTAGTGATAAAGCTAGGGATTTATTTAGTTCCACTCTGTCAGAAATTTCCTCTCTTGCTGGCTTAGGAAATTGGTTGTAATAAATTAAATTTGTCCCTTATTCTAGATCTATAACCTTTCTGCCATGGACTAGAATTCAGTAACATTTACCGAATGTACATTATTGCTACTGATAATTTTTTTTAAATTTGTTCCTAAAAGAAAGTCATTTAGTGCTATGATTTTAGCTGTGAAGCTATTTGCATGAGTTTCAGACTGAAATCGGGGAGGCGAAACAAAGAAGAGACTAGAACTCAGACAGCTTTATCAATTGTATTAGCGTAAACAAAATATTTCTAAAGTCTGACAATATTCTTATGATTTAGCATATTATCTACCGCAGCTGTGTTGTGACGTTATTTCGCTCCATTCTTTTAGAAATTTGGAAGTAAAAAGTTTGGCAATAAAGGGTGGTGGCGATATTTTTAAATAATTGTTTTTAAAAAAAACAAGAGCAATAAATGTCGGTTTCCACTTGGACAAAATATTACACTAAACAGTATTAACAATTGCTGTCTGTTTATCAAGTCATCGACAGATGTGGCCAGAAAATAAGATCTCACAAACAAATTGTTTAGTATTAAATTTAAAAACGATTGCTATAATCATGAATTGAATCTAGCTCGAAGGTATATTCTAATTACAAAATCATGACGTCTTCACTACGCACAAGAGTGGTCTTCAACTACTGCTGGTCGTGATATTGCAGGCGCACGCGAATAACTTCAAAATCGATTCTGATTGGATGCTGCGACACGAAGAATTGTGTCTCTCGATCGAAGCACGTTACTCAAAATTAGAACGTTTCATTTCCAAATTTCTTCTGTTTAACTAAATAATGTTTGCAATTCTTGCCATCGGTGAGAATATCGAAGCTTTCGATGAATTTGCTGTTTGCAGCCGCGTTGGAATCATCAGCGACGGCACAAACAAAAGGGCGCTTACATGTAATTCATATAGAGTTTTTTTTTATGCCACATGTATAACTGAAAACTAGAATAGTCTCTCTTTTTTCCAAGGCAACCCAGTCCTTTAGAAAGAAGCCGGGCTAATTTATTTTGCATTACTTAATTATCTTGATGTTGGTACCATCCAGGAAATGACGCTTTTGAATTATTTGCTGTTTCTCATTAAGAAATTTGAGGGCTAATATATTGTCGAAATCAATGAAAGGAACTTGACGCAATTGTCGACGTATTATTGTCGTGAAAAACACTTAGTTGTGTATTTAAAAAAATTCTATCTAAATTCGAGATGGCATGTGTGTATCATAATTGAGGCTTAGACATGGTTTGTTAAATTCGAGTCGCAATATAATTCGGCCAATCTTTAATTGAAGTCCTTGGCATTGGCAGGATTGTAGGCTTTTCTTTATAAGAACAACTTTTTAAGAGCAATGAGACGAATATCACGCAAAATTTAAGAACAATTTAAGAACAATCTGAGGCTTGGAAAAGTCGGAACTGTAACAAAATTCACAAACTTAACAATGTTTCAATACAAAATGATAAAATTTGTTACTCGATCCGAGTCAGAAATAAAGCTTAGAAGCTTATTGCTTTTGGTTTTTATTTGTTAACATTTATTTTTCAACCTGAGTGCATAAACCCATGGAGAGAGGTTGAGTTCTTTTCAGAGTTATGAAGACTTTCAATTATTTCACAAGGATATTTTATCGGTTTGAAACGATTTTAAAAAAACATCAGAGTTGTCGAAATAAATCGTTTCACAGAAGAGTTAAACCAGCTGATTTGAACGACCTCAACTTAAACTCAACGAAACTATATTCGGTTTTAATTAGGCAATCTGAAAAAACGTCGACTACCTTGTTTTTGTACTACAAAGATATTTATAAGAAACAACTGACAGAACAGTTGTATTTAATTCATCGACATAAAAAAGATTGCAGCACATGGAAATACGCTCAGAACATATGTTTACTATACTTTGTGAGAAATCGATAAAATGACTTGTTCGAAAAAGATTTTTGGTTCATATCAGTTGTGACAACTGCAGAACCCTCGCGCTCACCGTATTTCGATTCAGCGAATAACAGTTGAGAGCAAAACAAAATGGCGATCAAACGAAGTATTGCCATGTTCCCTTGTACAACTTTAACAGTGAAACTTCACATCTTCACACTTAAAATGCATGTTTAGTTTTGTTTACGATCCGACCTAGTTTGCGAGCAGTGTGCACTAATCTAGGCAAGCCAGTAGGCAGTACAGATGAAACTTAAATATTTTCGTTATGAAATGTATTTGAAAATTTCAATCTTTTCAGTTATTTGATAATGAAAGGTAGAAAAAAAAAAAGAACAAAGAATTTTATTCAAAAATAATACTTAATAATTTAGCGCATTACCAAGAGAGAAGGAGAAACTTCACTTTTGAGATTATCGTGGATGTATTAATATACTTATCCTCCAATTTGAGTTCACAATAACTATCTTATGCAAAATATACAATGAGAACAAAAGTGCCAAAAATACACGAATAATGTTTACGTGGTGCAATCCATCTACACATGTTATTCATATCACCAACTGTGATGTTAGAATATGTTCCTGTACCTCTGTTAGAGAGGAAATGTTTTTTTTTTTAATATTGATTTTTGTTGTTTCGAAATCAGCGAAAGATTTTTGCATACAAATGTCTATTCCAAATGGTAACCAATTCCAGTCTTGACTTATAGTGCTATTGCCAAAAAGGGTATATGCTGTAAAAAGTAAAATACCCAATTCTCAAAGCTTGATGCAAACACTGACTGGCTAATTGCGAAACTAATTTCGACCCAATCTATCATTTTTAATTTCATTTTTTCTTCTTTTTCTGGTTTAGTTTTCTTCGTGTACAAATCACATGGACAGTACACTCCATAAAAGGCGAGGTTCCCTTAATTTTCTGAAATAACTGTACATAAAGCAGTGCAATGCAAGAGTATATAGCTAGCTTTTCCTGCAAATTGGGCACCAGGTCGAGGTTGGAAAAATATGCGGAATGTGATCATTAATTTTCTCAAAATTTAGAACGAAACTTTTTGCTTGAGCTCCTCCATAAATACAAACTCCAAACCAAAGAACAGTTCTAAACAGCCATGACGACGTCCTTACAGCATGAAAAACGCGCTTAAGATTTTGAAACTGTCAAAGTATGTTCTACTATATTTTGCTTTGGTGTGGCATGCATGTACTCTATCTTATCAATTTATAGGTAAACTATTATTCAGTCAGAAGGCTGGAAAGCCATTGCTTTTTGTTTGGAATAAAGCTCATTTCTGCTTTCCCTCATTAACCTGCGCACGCTTGTTAGAACCCGGGGCTAGGTCTTCGCCAAATACTGTGTATAGCATAAAAGTTAAACCCTTTCCCGAGCCAAGTGGCTCATAAGTCCGGCGCTTATCTGCGTTTTCCGGATGATGTGTGTAATTCCTCCTGGACATGACACTAATCCATCGCAGGTTAGCTCCCAGCAGAAGCCGGTACTCTTTTATACAGCTGAGTCGACTGAAGCAAGTCGGGTAGAGTTCCTTGCTCAAGGACACAACACAGTGGTCAGGCCGGGGTTCGAACTCACGACCTTCAGGTTACGAGTTAGACAAGCTAACCACTCGACCACTACTAATTTGAATTAAGTTTTGTGTAAGACGGATGTTAACTCTTAGGGCTCTTGACTGGTCCTACAAAATTCTGAACTGCTCGCAAAATCTGGCTCCTTCTCGAATTGCTCGCAAAATTTTGAAGGATGCTCGCTTGCTCGAAATCGCCAGTTTTAATATAATTTGGTGCCCAAATGCTCGATAACCCTATTCTTCTTAAACCTACAATGGATACAAAGATGGATCAAAGCTAAACAATTACAGATGAACTACAATTCTTTCCTAAGTTTTTGTATTGGTTATTAAATACGATGAAAACGTTACAAATATCCACTCAGTGAAAACCTCGAATTCAAATACTAAAAGGAAAAGAACTTAGACATATCTGGCCCGGGCTTTTTGTTGTTCCTGGGCCCGG
>JANSTQ010092989.1:2402-14432 GCA_026167885.1 Bergia puertoricense
ATGCTCATACAACACAATAGAAGTTTTTTAAAATATGTTTCTAAATGATAGTGCCATTAGTGAAGATTTAAAATTGGATATAGAAGTTGACATATTTATGGATTGGGGAAGAGAGTTCCAAAATTCAGCGACAGCATAGGAAAATAATCTTTGTCCGTAGGCAAGAGCTCGGACATTAGGTAACACAAGTAAAGATTTAGAAGAAGAACAGAGCTGTCTTGGAGGTTTGTAGACTGTTAGAAGATCGGCGAGATAATCGGGTGTTTCTTTGTTTAAGATTTCATAAATAAGGCAAGTGTAATGGACAGGGAGCCAGTGGAGCTGCTTCAGAGCCGGTGAAATATGTTCTGAGAAGTTTTTGCAGCTGGCACGAGGGCACTCCAATCAACAAACTGTTGCAATAATCTATGTGTGACATGACACATGCATGTACAAGTCTTACTAGTACCAATACCAGCTTAAGGAAATTCAAAAAGATATGCCGGAAATTGATTTCAGAAAAATTAGCATTTATAAAACCGCTCTTATTTATAGTCTGTTCAGATTTAGTAAGAACGTTCTTCTGGCCAGTTGTTCCGCTATGTTATACACGTTGATTATTATTATAATGCGGCTCCCACTATAAATAGTGTGCAGATTGTAAAATCTTCATTTGTCCATGGAATTGAACTATATTTTACACTTTAATATTAAAAACAAAATTTAGTTAAAAGCTAACCCAGACTGGTCTCGGACTGTACCTCGCAAGCCAGCTATTCCTACTCTGTACTACTAAAAAGTCAGCACCATAAGATAAAAAAAAGGTTTTCCTCAGTCACTGAAGAAGCAAAAATAAACAATACTATCAAAAATGAAATGTAACACGTATAGCTTGAAAAGAAAAATACGGTGATTTCGCTTTCGTAGCAAAAATAAAGAAGTAGAGCGGATTTTCTTGTCAGAGATGACGAATTTTCAATTAATGTTCAGGTATCTAGGTCTGTTTTAAAACACAAGTGACAACCCTTCAACGGGACTGTTTGTGGCCGATGGTCATAGTCTGGATTAGTGCATGACAAAATATGTCCACGGAATAAATTTACAAACTACTAATAAAATTGATATATTTACAATAGCAACCCGTAATGGATGAATGTACATGTAATAGAACAATTATCCATAGATAAACATACTGTTTTGTTGCTTTAGCATCACGAACCATTCTTACAGTTTACACAAAATTCTGTTCTGCAACATATGTAACAAACTTAAATTTCATAGTTTCATACCTCTCAGATTTGTGATAAACTGCTCCTCTGTCATTCGTTTTTTCACATTAGGGCTGTGCAGATCAGTGTTGAGCATTACAATTGCAAATGCTAAGATTAGAACAATATCCTGAACATTTTCTTCTTCACTGGGATTACATGCCACATATTGTCCAGCAAAGGCCTACAATTTATGTTAAAATATAAAATTAAGTCAGCTCTAATACATCAACATAAAATTACGGAAAGTTGTAAAATGCGATTGGTTATTTTTACGAGCAAAAGCTCAAAAAGATAAAAACTGATTTGTAAAGATACCCAGTCATTGCAGGTTGCAACTCCAATCCTACAACACGCTGCGCGACCTATTTTAATGTTTACGTCACATCGAACTTTTAATAGAAGAAAAAATGGGGAACGGATCTCTCTCACGCTGTCTGGGTTAGTATGAAGAGAAATGCGAGAGAAAGTTCACTGCAAAACAAACTGTGCTTGTGCTTGCAGTTACGTCCAGCTCCTACGAATGTAAATCAATATTCAACAATGTCTAGAAACCTTAGCATAACTGTAGTAGGGAGGAGGCAGGACATGATTCGGGTATTTCCGAGACTTCGTCTCTGGAGAGGAAAACTTTGGCCACATGCTATCAAATATCCCCACACAAAATGCCAAATCATAGAAGTTTTCAAATGTAATCTGATTCTTATCTGAATAATTTCCACCAAAAACTATACTTAGGTATTTACTGAACACTTGATTTTTTTACAGCGAAATGGGTTTAGCTCGAAAACATGTGCAACAAGTATTTTTGTAGTGAGTTATAATCTAATAACCTGCAATTGCTGCAATGAATACATAATAAATAGTCATAAAACACCACGAACAAACGGCATTGATGAAAATCACCCTTGGTGACTGCGGCATTGCTCATTAAATATCTTGGTATATAGGTCCAACAAACTGCCAAGAAAGCCTTTTCGCTTAAAACTAACGAATATATTTGTTTAGTTACACTACAGCTTCGTCATGTTATCAGCGTACTTTCTGCTCAAGTGCTCATCGTGTTTATGAAAATTTGTCACACAATAAAGTACAAAAGATGTGCTAAACGGCCATTTTACTTTCGTTTGCTAATAACATGTATCAGTAATAAACTTTCTTAGTTTAAAAGTTAATTAACCCCATGGTGTGTCTGTCTTTTTCATAATTCAAAGAGTTAACCGTCTTTGAACTCCTTAATTAATTTCTTAATTAACTTGTGTGGGGGGCCATACATACCATATGTCACTGATGAGTTTTCACCAGTGGCAAAAACAGAGTCCTTCTTATTTTGGTGTTAAACAGACTAAACGGGTTCGTTTGAGGAGACCAAGGATTCTGTTGGCTGTTTATTACAGTGAGTGACCTGTCACCTGATCTGAATGTTTCTCAATATGGCACAGCATATTTCTTGGAATTGTAAGATACAGCGCATGTGCTGTATGGCGCAAAATATATAGTTACAATAATAACAACTTTTTTGGTTACTACTTTTGCACGATCAGGAAGATTACTACCAAAAACCGTGGTTCGTTGAAAATTGTGCGGTATAACCTTATCTGCTCAAATAAAAACCTGTCCTTGCATAAAATGCTAATGGTCAATCAGTATGTTAACTGCTACAATCTGACTGTATTTATATATCAGAATATTTATAGTAAGTTGGTAATCCTTTACATACCTCCATTAGCCTTTCAATTTTTTGTGCTTCACCCTGTAGGAAATAAAAAAGAATATACTAATGTTGCTGTATGCTCAATCCTTGAAAAGCAAAATGGCAGCAAACAATAACAGACTATGTTCTGCCCCAAAATTATACAACTATTTAAAACAATAATCTGCAGCAAGTTGCAGCAGACAGATAAGTCAAAGATAATGAAGTCCTTATTTGTTTGAATAAACATAAAAAAGATGAGCGGAGCAAACTAAAACATGTATAACTGATCAAAACAAATCTCGAGACAGAACTTCTCTTTGTAATCTTTACTCATCCAGTTAGATACACATGTACACGGCACATACAGCAACAAAAACTAATTTTTACAATACATTTATGGAATAAAGAGCAAGAAAACCTAAATCTACTTATTCTAATATACCAACAACTGAATATTGCATTAATCTCATAAAACGCCTACATCTCACACTGGATGTAATCAATTACGCTGTAGTGTTGTACATAATATGCCTCTGTAAAATCCCCATTTCTACACTACGCACGTGAAAAAACAACTACAATCTACATCCTACCAGGATAAATCTGTTGCATCTAAAAACTAGAGTTAGGACGACTGAATAAGATAATGTACATCTGACTCTTCTTCAGGTGTACGTGTAATTAATATAAGATGGTATAAACCTGTCCGATGAGGTTTGTGTGGCCGACCGTTCACGCTCAGCCATGGTCAGCCGGCCGATGGCAGCCGACCGTTCACGACCACAGCCGACTGTTCACAACTGTGGCTAACCGTCCACTCCAGAGGGCCGACCGTGGCCAGCCGTGCGACTTATAAATCTATCAAACTCACCAGGCTGACTGTGGCCGACCACAAAAAAATCTTGTTAACGACAATCGATTGATGATCGACATGATAACAGTGTTACACTTACCTAGTAATTGAAGAACAGATATTTGAAAAACAAATTACTTCAGTACATTGGTGAACATTGGTTTGAGAGTGGTTCTGTAAAATTTTCTGATGAATATGTAAGATAGACCAAATATTACTGCTGATTACTGCTTGTGTTACTTAGACATTAAGTACGCCAAGATTAAGCATAATTGTGGTTTAGCATTCCTCTTCTTCAACAACATGCTTCCCCGGAAAATTCAACATGACCAAATTTGCTTTTGACAAAAATTATTTTCAAACTCTTAGAACGGTGGTTACATTAGGTATTTTTTGTGCCGTTCCATTTTCAGGAAATTTTGCTTTTTGTACCAATTCATCGAAAGAAAGCCAAAACTGTGGTTGGTCATGTCCAAACAATTTTACCAAAAGAACATTTGTGCTTTGGCGAAAAGAGATTGTCAACAAAATTATTGAGTAAAAAATATTAAACTTTAGACGCTGGATTTAAGAAACTTGACAGTAAGCTTTTGATAGCTAATCTACTATCCTGATCACACAACCGACCTGAACATCTGGCCGGGTTACATAGTATATAAATTAACCCAGGGGGGATGCCCCCCTGACTCACGCATTTAAGAGGTTGTCCATACGGGTAAGAGTTTGAATCGACCTCCATCCCTATTAAGGGAGGGGCACTGAGTCCGAATGTGGATTGCTTCCTTGACCCTCCTCTCGAGCCATCTTGTATCGGTGGTCAAGATGTTCGTGTCCTCCAAAGAGATAGTGTGTGTGGGTGTGTGCACGTACAGGTGTTTTGACAATTCCGAGGTAACCAAACCAGGCCAGCGGTATTGGTCAAAACGGGCTTTCAGAGCCATAATCTTGGATTGTCACTTTGATGTCCAAGAAAAGCCAGTGTTCTCTCCACAGACTTGGCAGCTGCTTCCCTATCAAAACTTACAGCGGTAACAGCAACTGTTTCAGCTTCGGATGTTCACTTGATGGAGTCATCAATGGAATTGAGGTGGTCAGTGAATTCCTCAGAATATGCCCGCTTCAGGATGACAAAGGTATCCTCAACATATCTTCTCCACAGGCGAGGGGGGTGGGGTCTCAAGGCCCTTCTTTTCAAAGTCCTCCATGTATAGATTACAAACAATGGGAAACACAGGCGATCCCATCGCCGCCTCGTGGAACTCAATGGTATTCACCTTGAAAAAGGAAGTAAATACATTTGAGGCATAGACTTATTAGCTTAATAATATCATGAGGACAAAGTGGAGTTCTGTTAGCCAAGGTCTCAACTTCAAGTGGGCATAGTCTGATGACTTCCAAGGCTGCATCAACTGGGACACTGGTGAAGAGAGCTGTAACGTAATAGGATCTCGTCCGATTGAATGGTCAGCTGTCTTATCTCTGTAGCGAATTGCTTCGAATTCTTAACATGATGTGGTGTGGTCCCACCCAGGGGTGACAGGATCTTGGATAAATATTTCAAGCATGCGTAAGTAATCGCCCCTATAGTGCTCACTATAGGACGTAGGAGGTTCTCGGGCTTATGACTTGGTAGCCCGTAGAATCTCGGTGGTTAGTCTGTAGTCGGATATAAAGTATGATGTAATACCAGACTTATTATTTCTCTTTTTTTAAGGTCTTTTAGAGTGTTGACAATCTCGGTTTTGCATTTATTGGTTTGGATCAACTTCTCGTATGTAAGTCATGACATTTGTTCACATAATCACGTTTATTCAACACAAACGACACTCGTCCTTTGTCCGTTGGCAAAATAACGATGTTCTAATACTGCTTCAGTGAGTTCACAGCTTTCCACTCTTCCCTTGAAGTGTTCTGTTCAGTGACTTTGTTGAGATATTGGCTGTTTTTATACTAGAGACGGATTATCCATGTGGACGAACTTGGGCAAGCTTATTTAGTATGTCTGATTATTCGTCCGAGTATAAACACGGGCACGAAGATGCATTATCCGTCCAAACAAATTATCTCCGTTGTGCGTCTGTGAAGACGCATAATCTTAGATTCTACGTCTGGACACACTTTCAGTACTTGTCGTAGTTCGTCCGGTATTTATAATGGAGACATTAGACACATTAGACACGGATTATTCGTCACTAACGACTTTTGATCATAGCTCATTAGCACCACTAGAGTTTAACTGCGTGCATGCGGATTCATTGGCCGTGACTATATCAACAATTGGCACTTTCTTTGGTGTAACAGCTAAGTTGAGACTCTTCGTTAACACGGACAGCTCTGGGTCGGACAACAGCTTCTCCGAACAATTCTTAACCCACTTGTCCATACACTGGGATGCGACTCCTTTGTTGGATGGGTTGGCCGTGTAATCTCTTGATTTCTCAACAGTGCACTGGAATTTGTTTTTCTGTCGTTCTTTCACACGTTCGAATTCCCGTTGTTGACATTTCAACCTCCTTCTGAATGTTTTTAGGGAATCATAACCTTCAGGCTTTAACACCATTGGTGTTGACAACTCATTAGTCCTCTTTTCACAAGCAAAGACACCAATATGAACAAATGTTAACAACAAAATTAATCAAAAGCAATTAGAACTAATCAAAGTTATTTTGATGTAAAGGTATCATACATGTAATTCTATTTCATTCAAACAGAACATTTTACAATTTGTAAGCAACTCCTTAATGCACAATAATTTTAGTTTTCAATATAACTACAGTATTAATGATGCATATACCTACCGGCATTCTAAATTGAGTCTGGAACAATCTTAGAGCTTGATCAATTTCCATTCCAGTAAAATCCAATGCCTCTACGAAGTATCTGCATGTATGCACAGAACAAACTTAACACTACAGTAAAAATCCATCGTTTTCCCAAGTTATCCTGAAAAGATTTTGTAGAAATGGTTTCTACTCAGAAAATCAAGCTGTTGAGGTTCTTAAAAAGATTCTTACATTTTATGGGGAAACGATCCGGACACTGGTAAGACAGTTAACAAAACATGTGTGGCCATTGCAAATTCTTTTACACAAAAAACCCGAAAATTCCACCAGGATTGCTAAAACATTTTATTGATTGCTAAATGATCTGAAGATAAAACATGCTTCAAACTTTATTGAAATATAGATTGGGGGATTCAAAAAAACAATTAAAGCAGTACAATGTTAGCCAAAATACCCCATCAAAAAAATAATAAAAAATTCCTATAAAATGGCTAAGTTCATTTTCAGTTTGCTCCGTTATAAGCAAATCAGTAGTATTTAAAAAGTGGTACATGTAGGTTCCAGTCACCTTCACCATAATCTTATTTGATCAAGAAAATCCGGGCCACAATTGATGCACTTACACAAAAACTGTGCCACTGGCATCAGACATCTCAAATTGTCCAAAATTTGGGCCAGGAAATTGACTTTTGGACGTTAAACTTTGATTTAAGATAACCTTTTGGGCCCAGTTGTTCAAAAGGTGGTTAACTTTAACCCTGGGTTAGGCCAAAATTCAAAGAGCAATTTCTTCACCAAGGAATATGTTTCAAGTTCTTATAAAACACTATTCAGATTTTCCTTAGAAACCCAATTTCTAAACCCAAAATGGCAGCTTAAACCAGTTTGTAAGGAAGTAAACACAAATATGGGTCAAATATTTAACCCTGGGTTAGCACTGGTCAGCCTTCGAACAACTGGGCCCAGAGCACTTTAACTCTGAATTTTGCCCGATTTACCACAAAATCATTTTTTCAAAAAAATTTCCCTGCTGTTGGCACCAAATTACTTGAAACTTCCGTATCAATCACTAAAACTAGCATTGAGCAATGAGTGTGAAGCCATAATTTATCAAGTTCATACATGTATTTTCAGTGAGTAAAGCCTTCGCCATGCTCTATCCACTTAGGGCATATTTTGTTTACATGTAAAATGTGAAGTTAAATTTGTGCTATATTTTGCTGATTCAAAATGTAAGCAATGGCATCATCAGCAATTCCCCAACTGTAAATGTGGTAAGTGGTTTTCAGCTCAAACAAGAACTTTCTAACATCATAACAGGTTTATTTGGAAGGTTTTATACACCAACTTTAGACTGTATTTCATTCATCAACTCAGATCGCCTACTTGAGAACATCCATGTTGAAAGGGTTCTGCAGGTTGCCCAGATACTCTCCTAGTTTCTGCTTGCTGATGCCTGGTTCAGATAAAAGAAACCGAGCCACATTCTCGGGGTTATCATCTAAGACTTCCTGGGCAATCAAATAGGTGATACCCTTCTCTGGTTTTCTGCAAAAAAAATATTTTGTAAGTTTACTATTGACAACACTGAGAGGGCATTTTTACAAGTTGTTAGTAGTTGCAGTCCTAAGTGTACAAAGTTTAAGGGACTGTAGACAAGGCAGAAGATAACAAGCATTAGTTGGTAAGCTGTCAATCTCCCTCCCAGGGCTCTCTTCTCTTACAGGTGATTCCTGTATTTAGCTGCACATTGTGTGTACAGTTTGGTGTGTACAGGAAAGCATGGTTCACTCCATTTATCGAGTGAGAGAAATTACAAAATGTTGACAAGGATGATTGTGCTGAAGTGCTGGTTGTGTAGTCTTCAACTATAATCACTGTCAATAAGGGCAACAACAAAATACAAAGATGGGTATTGTTACTACACTGTGCTGAACCTGATGTCTGGGACATCTTTTATGTTTTGCCCAACACGGGAACAACAAAAGAATACAAAAAAACGGGAGTGGCTCTCAATCAGCTTTTGATTAGCCAAATCAATGTGACAGGACTATAAATGGTATCTCTCTCTCATCAAGTCCAACAGCAATACGGTTGACCAGTTTGCTGTTCAACTTTGTAGGAATTACAGTAAAGCAAAAGTCTGTGACTAGTGGACAATTGGATGTTTAAACTCACATTCAAAGGCATTTCCAAGTGCAAGTTAAATAATATGAGATATGCAAGACACTAGAGGAAAAAGGGCTCTTGACCTGAAACAGTTGCTGGACATTGCAAAAAACCTCTGAGGCAGAGAAACTACACTGTAAAAACATGACTACTGGAGGATAAGTGAACCTGTAAACAGAATGACCGGTAAGTCAATAACTCGAGACCAAGGTCCTGGTAAGATAACATCCAGACCTAGATGAGTTGTTGAAAGAAGATAAACTATTATGAAGAAGTGAATGGCCCAACACAATGGGTAAACCCAGTTGTCGAAACCCAAACGGTGAGATATGACTAGCCATGAGCACAAGGTGTGCAAATTATATGTAAGCCATCAATTGTGAAAGACATCCAATATCCATCCAAGACATGGATAAAGGCAGTATTTTTAGCAAATACATGTATGATTTAGAAGGAGTGTACCATCATACTGAACTAAGCAAGAAATCTCAAGAGATCCCAACTTTCACCACTGACACACAAGGGATTACTGAGATACAAAAGATTAATGTTTGGAATTATTTCACCACAGAGAAGTACATGTATCAGTAAGTAATATAACAAGTCAACTGCTGCAAGTTGTGATGGTGATGAAAACATTTCAGTGACATTGTATATGGTGCCAACAAACTGAAAAAGGAGCATGACAAGTGATTAAAGTGTGTGCTAAACTGACTACAGGAAAAAGGCTTAACCTTGATTCTGTCATAGAAAGGAATCACTCCAATCCGGGAAAAAGTGAAAGCCGTTATAGATGCTAGGGAATGACAGAGTGCGTCTGAAGTCAAGAATTTTCTTTGCTTGGTAAATTTCAGTGAAAGGTTCATACCAGATGTAACAACAACATCTGAGCCACTAAAGAGACTACTGGAGAAGGGAGGGCCATTCGGGGTCAGCATGGGCCAAATCTGGTACACCAAGATCACTGTCTGGAGCTAAAGGAAAAGTTTAAATAATCAATGACAAAGTTGGGGCATTTAAAGCAATCCATGACCTCACCATAGTATGTATTTCACTTATTAATACCTGAAACAAACTTGTACTGATAGCAGTCAAGGATGGTTGGGTAAGGGTATAGTGTTTTTTAATGCAAAACCAAATTAAGTCAATAAATTCGAGAAATATTTCATCTTTTGATTGTTGCCCTTCAAACATAGTTCTGCTCATTATGTTTTTACCATAGTACTTCAACCTGTTGTAGCATTATGACAGTCCAATGGAATGAAATTTCTATTTATCTTGATGATGACATCAGTTTGCACTTAACAACTTGAGCAACTTAAACTTTCTGGTCAACGAAGAATAGAGCACAATATTCATATTTGAACTGAAACCCAAAAAAAAGTAGCCAAACGATACCTATAATTCCCTCGTGTCTCCAAGTGAAATTTCATGTTTCACTAAAACCTTAATCTCTATGGAACTAGCATTTGGCCCTATTATTTGTCCACACATTTATAATCAACTTTGTATGCATGTTAAAATTGTGAAGCAAATTAAAAAAAGTGCAAGTATTCCATTCTGAATCTGGATTTCAGGCGTGATAACTTTCATCATCTGGTTGGCCAATCTATGTGAGTTTGATCTACAAGTAACAGCTGCAGATCCTCCACCACTGCTACCCCCCAGGTGTACCAGCAGTAGAGCTGTAAGACTACCCAAATGGTTTACAAAAGAGTGTGAATTACTGAGCACTCAAAGATTCAGCTAAGTCACAGTTTATTGCTGAAGCAGTTCACAGATACTGATTTAATGTTGTAGGACATTGATACAGATTCCAGTCCTAGTAGTTAATGTTGATTCAGAGTTTTACTTGTGCACATAGATAGTTTCATCATGCTTCACACTTTCAAGTTTGAGACTAGCCTTTTTTTTAAAAGGGGAGACATCATGATCAGTCCTACACCAAGTACTTACATCTGCCAATCATGTAATTTCATCGAGTTGCACATTAAACAGTTTTACATGCAGATATGGCAGCTTGTGTATTACATGTGTGAACCACTGAATAATATATAACAGCAGAATGGATTCCTCACCATGTAACACAAAAGCAGACTACTATTTGAAGAAGGTCAACTCAGATGTCTGGATATTGAATCTGATCCATTTCAAATCATAAGACTACTTTGTGGTTCCAACACCGTTGAGCACTCTGCTAACCACAACTCTTGTCAATTATTATGTGCTACAGTAGATGGTGGTGACCTGGGACTGTGACGACTGACTGTTTCACTAAAATGTTTGAATGGTGAGAATAACAATTGGATTGTCCATCACTCTGTTTATCTGTTGCCTCAGATTCTTTGGCAGGTGAGAATGAAAAAGAAGGGTGCATGGGTTTTTTCAACGCAACCAATATAAAACGTAAAACAGCAATGGTGTTCCAAACACTATAGAAGACTGTGTATTGAGCACAAGACCTTGGGTTTGCATTCTACAGTGCATGTAAGGTCTAACTGACAGAGATCCACATACAACTCTAGCTAGACAAACATCTTCTCAAGTCTAAATTACATATATACATGTATGTGCTCTTCTTAGTAAGCTTTCCCTTCTCTAGAGTCAGTTTCCAGATAACTTGGAAATAATAATAGTCAAATGACAGCAGTCCACTTCATTCAGAGTCAACTATGTACTTCACCTCCACCCTCCTTATTTTCAGGTCAAAACATTTAGGTCAAAACATTATCACCAAGATTTTGATCACTGCAATAAGACACTGTTGGATTTGACCTGTGGATAAAGATACTGTAGATAGGTCTAGTAATCTTGGTAAAGCTCTGTACATGAAATATACAGTTACTTACATGTAACAACAGTCTCAAACCTAAATAAAAATTTGGACATATATTCTAAAAGCACTGATCATGAACTACTACATGTAGTTTACACTAACAAAATTTGCCTTTGACTGTGCATACCTGTTAAAATGTCCAATTCCAATTCTTGTTTCCAACTTCTGTGGTTTAATGTTTGTCTGTGGGTAAACCTCTAACTCTGAGCTTGTGCTAGTTGTGTCATAATCCACATCTAGGTATGACATACATGAACCATCAATACTGTCTCTGCTGTTGAACTCATCACCTAAAATGGGGAGGGGATGAAAGCCTGGAGAAACTCTAAAAGAACAGGACAGAAATAATTGATGGTGCATACATCTACAGTACTTGTTTACTTACCTATTTTTGTCTTAAATTTAATTCGTATTCATATACACGTGCATCATTTGAATTATTGCAC
>JANSTQ010093211.1:0-14430 GCA_026167885.1 Bergia puertoricense
AAATATTTGACATATCAAGTTAAAATTGTCAATGTGTACTAACTGTGCCACGTTCTATCGAATTATAAGCTTATTTTTCTTGAAGCTAAAAGATGAAGTTATGCTAACGGTCAAAATGTCAACAATGACGTCAGCTGAAATTCGCCTCAGCAACGCGAAAACGACTCCATGTAATAATGTTTTTTAATATTTTTCGAATATAACATTGTTATAAATTAATGGTTTATAACAGTTGGCCTCGGCAGTCCATAATAGCCAAGAGGATAAGTGCTATATAGATAACGTTTTACTAGTAATTAGCTGCAACAGTCAAAGCATAATTCCTTTGCACTTCTTTCAGGCTATGTCAGTGTATAATTCAGTCAGCTGCATGGTATCATCAGTGCTCAACATCATAAGTTTATAATTCCTCATCGCTTACTATATTGTAACATTACGCTTGTCTGGAGATAATCAACAAGCGCGCTTTCCTACTGACCATTAAATGCCGCTGAAAGGAGGGAAAAGGCTCGCTCGGCTGCAGCAGAGGAAAGCTACACTAATAGGACCTGTTTCATTACGGGCAACGCTCGGCAGGTTTGTTCCACCGCCATTTTTCTTTTTCCTTTTCATTAGTTATCACCATACGCGTCTTGTGCTGCAGCGACATAATCGGGAAGCTCTTCAATCAGACCATCGATGATTAATTCACTTCAGTCTCGAATGCAACGACCAGGTCTTATAATTGAACGTTAAACTTTCGCAGAAACCACTGAATAGCTGTGTTAACGCGTACTCTTGCCCTCTACTCATGAGTAGTGATATTCTGTGTTGGGTCTACGCAGCAATCGCAGTAGAAACGGCGTGAAGATTCGGGAAGTGGGGTGCTATTAGAGAGTAGGGAGCGAATAGTAACTGGGCAAGTAGTCAAAATACTGAGTAAACTGAGACTCGATGTAACTCCAAGATGCATTGCCAAGAAGTAATTTCTCTTCAGTTTTATGCATCAAATAGTGCCAAAATTTTTTATTTATAATAATAATTATAATAATAATAATAATAATAATAGTATTTATATAGCGCTTAAAACTATAAATATTCTAAAGCGCTAACTAAGACTACAATCGATAAATATATAAATAAAAAATATTAATGTTAGATTTACGAGAGAGAGAGGGCCGGCCCTGGCAAAAGCACGGTCACCAAACATCTTTCGGCGCGTAGTTGGCACAACAAGGAGATCCTGTTTGTCAGATCTTAGCGAGTAACGACCCTCGGGATTGTGACTTAGCAGCTCAAAGATGTATCGTGGGGCTTGCCCATGAAGCGCCTTGTAGATAGTGAGAAGGATCTTAAATATCACTCGTTCTCTTACGGGTAACCAGTGGAGCTTCATCAGTGTTGATGTAATGTGATCAAATTTCAGTACAAGACAAACAATCCGAGCGGCTGCATTAAGCACTTTCTGTAGACGGTCAGATTGATATTTTGGAATCAATCTGACTATTTATGCTCTGGCAGTGCCTTTTTGAAAAATTATGCTTTTTTGCTCCAATTATGCCAAAATCATGCTAGCACAATTCGCCAAGGTCTAGTCGAGTGGAATGCTGAAAATGTTGATACGAAATTTTTTGCTTTCGCCAACTGTTTGTCTTATTCCAAATGCCTTGAGAGAACTCGCAAAACTGAGTTTGGCAGCGTTCGGAAATGCTCGCATATGTTCAAAAGCAATAAAATTGCCCATACACTGTTAGAAGATCTTGGAAATGATCTAAAATATATGTCAACATGCGCCAACTGGCGCACAAGTTTACAACATTCAAAAGGAGTCTGGGTGCTAATTTGATCTTGCACAAAACAGTGCGACAAATATTTTTGTTTAAAAAGTCTGGTCATGTGTTTTAAATTGACAGTCGAAACTACTGTTTTAATTATTTTTAATTTCAGAAAGATTTAAAAAACTTTAATTACGTATTTCTCCAATCACATCCCGATAACATACGAGATTGTGCGAGATTATCAACTTTGCTTTGCTTTTCCTGAAACGAAACGTAATGTTCACTGGTACCGTGAGCAAAAACTTGTTTCCCCAGTGTGTGATTCACCCAGCGCGATAACACTTATGAAATATTTATAACTGATTTGAAATTGAAGTAAGAAAACCAAGACTGATGATCTCAGGAACACGGGATAATAGTGAAATGACGGTAATGAGAAATGTGATACAGCATTACAACTGGCTTCGGACTTTTGCACGAAACATAGGTTGAGAAAACAGTTCAACTCGATCAGTTACAGCGCCAAAAATATTGACAATGTGTTGAAGTACTGTTGACAACAGTGAAGTGGAGATAACAGGATTAACTCGCGTCTGTTTTGGAGAAGGAAAACCCTGGAACAGTAAATTAATAAATTAAATCAAGAGGCTCGGAGAGACTTGAAGTGTATACACCAAACAAACAGGATACTGACACAGTCACTTCATAGAAAGCAACTGCTTGTGAATCGAGCGGCTGAAGAACCGAATGTATCATGAACACCGTAATATTTCAATATCTAGGACCGCGAACATCGTCTTGGAACATCAAACCCAAGTTTGACTACAAAGTCAAATTCCCTTCAGAGTTTTTGAAGATGAGGGCTGATGAAGGTGAGTCAGGAGTAAAATTGGTGTCAATATGTGGCAATCGAGACCTGTTTAATGTTATTGCTATTTAACACGGGGTTTTTAGCTTTAAACTCAATCGATTATGGAAACTTCAGGACACATGTTCAATTCTGTTGTCCATTATCTTATGAGCGCGTAATTGCTTACTTTGATAGTGAGAAGTTTTCCATTTTAAATGGTAATGCTGGTAATCAAACTTCTATTTTCAATTGTGCTGGCATATTATAATATATAATATACATAAATACGATATTAATATGCTTGTTGCAAAAGTAAATCTTAAGACAGACTCATGTCTTGCATTTCAACCGCATCCGATTTTTTCCTGGTTTAGATTGATGCGATGCTTCTTCTTCTTCGATACTTTTTGAGCATGTCGGGTAGTTTTTATTTCTTTATGGACTACAGGAAAGAATCGGATTCTGTGAATTTGAGGACTGGTGCACCTGTTCTCTGGAATTATCATGTGGGCAGCGGATTTGCATTTTGAGGGCGCATTTAACGAGATAACACATAGCAGTCGATGACCGCGTACAGACATACACGTTTGCTATGGGCCTCAGCTGTGCCTGTTTTCTGAGAGAAAACTGTTCTCGAGTTAAACATTTTAAAGAGAGAAGCAAACCCAAAGATCTCGGTGAAAATTGCTCTATTTTCTTGTATTCATACTGGTTCTATTTCTTATCACCGAAAGCGCTCGGTTGAGCTCGTCACTTTAAATTTGATTGCAATTCATTTTCAACCAATGAAAATGCATTAAATGCTTAAAGTAACTATTTACTTTCGACGCGATGGGCTCGTTAAAGCATCTGAAATCCTAGCAAAGCAACTGGCTTTATCTAATCTCTTGTTTTCTGAATAGTCACGTATAAAATTCGGCTAAGAAGAAAGTTTATTGTACAGTCAAGGACTTTAATTTGCTGCTGAAAATGACAAATCAGTAACTGATCATCACTGACAATAGGATACGTAGAGTGTTTACAATTCTAGAATCGTTTTTATTCGGTTCTCTTGCAAGATTTGTCCCTGTGTGCTTTCTGGTATATATCGCCTGTTTGAAGCGCATTTGCGCATGATTGGATTTTGTTTTTAGTTCACATGGTATCATTTTCCTATTTTGTATCTCATCATGTTGTTAAATGTAGGTATTTCCATATACTTTCGTTCTGAAGGAAGCCTTGTTCACGCCCAGTACAATTTTCATTGTAAGATATTTTTCTGAATATTCAGTATTGTTAAAGAAACAAAATATTTGATCTTAAATCTAGATTTACTCATAAATGGGTGATTTCACCACGCTCAACGTTTACCTGATTATTCAGTATATATTTCTTTTTATTTTGTCTACGGATTAGTTGCGGGCTTGGCGCTATCTTACGTTACAGTTCTTTGCCAGTTGCAAGGGATATTGCTCTAGAAATTTGTTTGAAGAGTCAATATTTTACTAATCTGTAATCAAGCTGAGATATTATTAAAACATACACTGACATTAACTGAATTCAATGAATTGTTGTGATATTTTTATATTCTTCAAATGGAGTTTGAATCTTAATTTTTAAATTGTTTGCCAGACAATGATAGTGCTTCAGTGAATGTAGTCACAACATTTTCCAATTAGCTTGAATAAGTGAAAATTTGTGGTGAGGGATGAGAGTGGCTGAATTTTTTAAAACTAAGTATGACTTTTATACATCTCGAGCTCAGATAGTGTATGATTTAGTCAATATACCGCCGTATTTATTATATAATAAGTTGTAACAAACGCCCAGTCTCTGTTGAAGCCCCTCTCCAATAAATGTTACCACTCCGTGGACCGCGGAGCCTCTTTGACATTGAGGAGGGGGGGGGGTGTGATTATTGACTCAATATTGGGGGTCTAAAGACACTTTTTCTCACTCTTTAAAGTTTTGAAAATATTTGGGGTGGGGAGCTAAAGTCCCTACCAACTTCCTGCGAGCCAGATGGAGTATTTAAAACAGTTTTAAAGTAATTTTGGCATTTTTGAAAATAACCCGTAAAGGCCTGCTATGTTTTTCATAACATACCCAATCTGACCCACAAGCCATAATTTTCAAAGTGGCCCTTATATATAAAAGCTACCATTTGGCATGCGTACAGTTTTAACCCTAGTTATTAGTTTCCATGACTATAGCGTACGTATCACTTGTAAAAGAACTGTTGTCATGAAAAGTCGTGACGTCACAAGATGTCAGTGTATCAAAGCTGTATGGCTGGCGACCAATTGATATGAAGAAAGCTCTATTCCTTGCTAAGATGAACAGGTTTTTTAACACATAGAGAAAAGGATGCAATTTCTTCCAGGAAAAAATTAGTAAACCAGTATGCAGGCGGGTCATACTATGAATGCGTGTCGTTGATGCACGGCACCGAGCAACTTGTAGAACTCTGTAGGAGAATCTTCAGGAGTTTTACCGATTTAAATAAAGGAACTTTGACTTGCCCAAAGTGTTGTTTGGTGTTTTTCTTGGTTTATGGTGACCGCGATTTCAAGCCATTTGGACGGTTTTTAGTCCTTCACTCTTCATCCACCAGAAGAAAAGTTTTTCATTATTTGCAGAGATATCGGTAAAACTCTTAGGCCCGATCCAAACGCCGCTCCTAACTCAATAAAGTTCGACTTTAGAGCGACTTTAGAGCGACGGCTGATTCATACGCCGCACCTGGGTCGAACCAAACTGAGTATTACGTACAGGTGTAAAGGAGCTGAGTACAGGTATAACTTCGGGTTTCGCGCCAAAATATAAAAATGACGGACGAGGGAAAAAAATGCAAAGTTAGCTCGCGTAAAAGCAGTCATTCTGCAAGGAGTCCGGGGAAGACGAATGCTGTCACAAACAATTCTTATGTATAATGCATATAGAGGAACGGCTGACGGTTCTGTTGTATTTGACTGGTTTATTATTGGTTATAAATTATCTTAATTTATGCGTTAAGTTGGGCACATGACAAGAACGCCGTCTGAATCAGCCGCCGCTCCAACGTCGCATAATGCGGCAGACCCTGCCGAAGGGCCGATCAGTTTCTACTTTACCAATCTCGAGTTGTATATTGACATCTAGAAAAGGGATAGCAGAAATAGAACGTTAACTCAGTGTAACTATCATAGTGGGGTGAAGGTTATTTAGGTGCTCAACGAACTTATCAAGTTTTTCCTTTCCATGTGCACAGACCATTTCGTCAATGTATCTAAGGCCCCGTCCACACGTATCAATTTTCGTTTGGAAACGGAACTTTTCCTTCACAGATTGGCCTCTCGCCCATGCGTATCCGGTGAGTACGACCATCGAAAACGCAACTTTTGAAAAACGTATCCTGAGTGGACATTTTTGCAACACCATTTTCCTGTGCTCGTGTGGATGGGCGAAAACGGAACTTTTCGGAAACGATGACATCATGTTATCCCAGATCCAAACATTTTTTCTTGCAACTTTTATACAAAGTATATCAACAAGCAAACAAACATGGCGCCAGTTTCTTTCGTGGCTTTTTAAAATCCTAAGTGTGGGGAATTTTATTTTAGAAAAGGGAGAAAAAAATATCCGCCTTGACGAGACTAATCAGATATGTGGTTTGTCGGCATTTCCTTTAAGCGCTTTTGAGATCTGTACAGGTTCCGAACCACCTACGCAGGCTAAGTATTTTGTTTTAGAATCACCCGTGAAAAGCTCGTCATCTTTGTTCCCATGGCTGTTCAGTGTTATGACTGTTTTGGGGAAAAACTTTTCGTTGTTAAAGACAAAGTTATTTATGGTGGGGGATCACATTTTTCGGTAGGAACAGATTGGTTACCAGGACAACGAGGTTCGGTACACTTCCGGTTACTATCCGTGATCGTGACCTAACTTGATTATTATAATTTATACGAATCACGTGCCAAGTTTCTGAAAACAACTCGTGATCACTGATCACGGATGTTGCTAAATGGCCCTCAATACTTTCTTGTCTTTGAGATCATTTTTGTCGTGATAAAACTCACGTTTTGCAGCCGCGTCGTCGGTTCTTTTACGAACCACGTGTCAGTTATAGGTCACATCACGGATCACATGACGTATTTCACTTCAGTGTACAAACTGACAAAAAGTTCTCTAAAATATGGACCACCACACTCACGTTGTTTACTTCGGCTCCCATAAAGTAATTATAAGTCAATTAAACACTCGCAACAAAACCGTTATTTACACACATGGGGAACTGAAATGAGTATAAATCTGCGCAATACACTACATAAAAGTTGCTAAAATGTTCATATTCACGATGGCCTTTTTTAAAATACTGTTACGATTCCCTGCGAGAACGAGTTTTCTCTTCCATGATTTTTAAATATAAAACAACAAAATTGATGTCGATGTAAAACTAATATTATTTGGGACTAAACGAGCTTGTGTCTGGCCATGGCCTGAAAATTCTTTTTTAAAATGACATTGATATAGGTGCAGCAACAGGCTAGTCTTGCCCTTAGAATAGAGAGAGTAAATTTAGCGGCGAGCAGAAATTATTGCCAAAACTAACTTTATCGTTTAACTTTCTAGAGACACTAAATCAACTAAGGGCAGAAATTTATGAAGGTTAGTCATCCAGTAGTGGTGAATAAACAGTAAAAGTGAAGGTATCACTTGAAGTAGTTTTTGTGTTTTCACCCAACAGCGCTGGGCTTCTTCAGGTGTTATGATCGTTACTGTACGCAATCAGTGTTGCACAAAACATCTGCCTTTTGTAAACTAAAGAGCCGCCCCGAGCTGTATTGTTTTGAATTGCAAAAACTGATAAATATCGCATATGTTTAACTTCAAGAGCGTATTGTAGGGCACTGACACATATCCTTGTCAGTTTAGTAGAACAAACATATATATGGATATGTGTTTTTAGTCAACAAAAGTTGATAGGGGTGAAGTTGGGAGCAGTTTTTGACGAAGAGCTGACGCTTGAAACGCGTAAATATTGATTTTACACCCCCAGATTACACCCAATCTTACGGCGAAAAACATACCATATCAATCTTTGTTGATCAAAACTCACTAAAGCACATATTCAGCTTTCTCCGGCGTACGTAGAAAAATCAGCTTTTTTCAAAACTAGTTTTCAAGTTTTAACAATTTCTTTTTTGAGAAAAACAAGGTTTAGAAGAAATAAAGTCTTTAATGAGCGAATTTTCCGGGTCTTTTGGTTTTGAACGAAAACTGAATCATCGTACCTCTGCAGTTAACTGAGAACTGGCTCAAAACAACTTTGGGCAAATAATTGCGATGCCAGATGAGTTCTCAGATATAAAGAGTGTTTCCAGTGCCCACGGTTACCGTGTGGGGCTATAAACTCAAGTAATACGCTAACTTTGAGTGAACCGGTTTGAAAATGAAGATTGTACAAAAGCAGGCCACATGCTGGCAATACCGTATACTCAACATTTTTGTCTCCGTATAACTGACATTTGACACTTGAACGAAAAACTGAATCATAATTTTACTTAGTATATAGCCGTGGGTCAGAATTTGTTGAGAATGGGCGAAATAATACAAAGGAATTTGTAAGTTTAAAAAAAATGAAACAAGAGTTAGATGGTTTTACAAGGATTCCGTGGGCTTTTAATATTACAAATACTGTATTCAGTAAAATTTGAGCCGATAAACTGTACCTGGCCAAATTATGTTCTTGACTATCTTGTTATACCATTTTCTCAGAACGTTTATTTGCTAACTCAGTAAGAATGCTTTTTAAAATGGCGTAAACTTAACTGTCGAATGAAATCTCAGTTTCACTAAAGGTTTCACAGAAGGAACTAAACTGGACGATGAATTTAAAACAGAGCTATGCGACAAAAGCGCTCAAAAACCAGAATATTGAAGTAACTTAATAACGATTAATTGTATTGATACTGAATGAGAAACTTTAATTTGATTTGTTTTAAGACTCTATTAAGCTAGAACCGAAATCAGAACATTAACTAAAGAAACAAAAGGTCGACACAACCAAGCCGTTATTTACAAATTCAAAAAAATATTAGGTAAAAATCAGTAAAAAAGAAAACAAAAACTATAACTTTAATATAAGAAATCACAGCCTTGTTGTCAGTGTTTATATGTATTGTTTTCTTGTCAAGATTATTTTATTGCAGTTATTGCCAAGTTGCAATATACTAAAGCAAAATCGAGGTTCTCTAAGTTGCCGTTTCTTTTCATGCGACAATTAATTTGAAAATTATATAAAATAATTACATTGTTTGCGAAAAGCTTTTTACGATTGTGGCTAAATATGAAAAAGCACAGATGTGTGTATATGCAAATTGCAAAAAATGGAGGTAAACAAACTTATGAAAATTTCTTCTAGCGACTTATTCAATCCCTTTTCTCCGGCTCTCATCTTCCGCATTTCAAATTTAATCGATTTTAACAGGCTTCCCTGGTAGCTGGGAAAATATTGTTAAACCGAAAACGACTGTCTTTTATTTTTTCATGTAAGAAACGCCATTTTGATGTTTTCGTGTGCTCTTTTTGAATCATGGGAAAACAGATGCTTAGTGTTTGACAGATTCTTTTATACTTCTAAGAAATATGAATAGAAAGAACTATGCTTGTGAGAGAGCAACAATATTTGAGCGACACTTGCACGAATAAAATCAAAACAAAATTATCGCTGACCCAAAAACACAAAAGTCAGGATTTTATGCAGAACGAGCTCGAAGCTGATTGGCTAAGATTGTTATTGAATATTCATAGTGTTCGCTCAGATCCGGAAAGCCAAAATGGCTCCGTCGAAAGGTAAGAGCAGATTTTGATACGACGGTTTTCAGTATCAGAAATTGCTTATTTAGCTACAAAAATTGAGGAAGTCTTGGTTATGAAATTATTCTTTGTTGCAGATATTGAGGCCCGAGAAAAATTACTGGAAGGCCTCAAGAAAGAGGTAAGGTTTTGATCACAATGAATGAATTTCGAGTGCCTCAAATGCTTTGCTTCTGCATCGAAGTAACTACATACATCTTATCAGTTATCTTCTCCAGGCACTCAATATTAGCTGTTATTTAGTTCCACTTGTATTTTATTAATATAGAAAGAATTCATCTTTTAAATTTTTATATCAACACCGTCTCTTTAAGCCGTAGTTTGGAATCTTCGATGGAATAAACATTATCTTCGTTATCCTGTTCTCATGCATTTCAGGTCAAGCAAATCATGGAAGAAGCGGTCACACGAAAGTTTATTCATGCGGACAGCTCAAGTATCACGTCCCTTTGTGGTAAGAGATATATACTTGCATAAATGTGGCTATGGGTTTTTATTTTTCAGATTCTGGGTTTACTTGGCTAAAATGTGTGGTTTGCTTTTGGGCAAAGCGTGATACGAGTGAGCTTGGGCTGCCTGTTTGAGTATTTTTTTTTGCGGAAGCGGTTTGTGACATAAAGATAATTTTAATGCTGCCAATATTGAGTAGAATACGGACAGTGTACTACGAAAGATTATTTTTTCAGTGAACTGAGGGTGGGAACTTTCACACTTTTAACTGTTTACATGTACCAGGACTGATTTATTCTTCAGCAAAACCTTCGAAGACTGCGATCATATTTACATGACTTGTGCAATTGTCAATGTTTCCATTCCCAGGCGTACAAAAAATTCACTTAGTTTGACAGCGTTTATGCGTAGGAAGTGGTCTAATATCATACGTCTATCAATTTTATCCGTGTTTAAGGATAAGCGTTCGGTCTTGTATTTTGTTCAGAGAAATGTAATTTGGAATAAAATATGTTCAAGACAAATTTAGAAGTCTACAAAATATACGCTTTATCCTATCCTACAAAACTGTCATCGCTATAAATATTTTATTACAAGTATATTGTATTAAAGAGTTTTTGTGGAAGACGTCAGTATAAATCAGGATCGAGAGTTAGTTAAATAGAGATTAACTCGTGAAATCGGCTGATCAATTGTATCTGGTGTGGTTGGCAAGTTCATTTGATCTCGGCATTTGAACACGATGATTTTATTTGATGGCTTTGATCAAAAATAGATGTATATGTTTAACGACATTCGTTGTTGGTTTACTTTTTGCTGAAGTTCTTGTTTAAATTGTCAGTACTCAGTAGTTTTAATAAAGTACATGGTGCAACAGAGTTCGTTAGACTTTCAAGTCACACTATTAACCTGTACAGTGTATGTCCGAATAGATGCACGTGTATTTTTGTTGGTATTTTTAAAACATACACAATTCGTGTAAGACTGTTTTTTTGACGTCTGCATTGAATTTAGATTAATTGGCCAGGTGCCATGCTGTGCATTTTATTTTTTAAACCAGCTAAGTGGAATTTTTGAAAACTATCAGGATTTTGTGAAAGTATCTGATCATATTTGTTTGGTTCCATAATTCTGAAAGTTCGCTAGCAAGCACACACACATGCACAGAAAAACACTAAATTTTGCTGTGCAGGTTTAAAGGCATTTATACTGTATGTCACAAGGAACAACAATTCAGTTGTTCATGTCTCTTCCCTCCTTTAAATTGAAATTGCAGTTTATATTAAATATATCAAACCACTTCTGCCAACTGTTAATACGTTTCAAAACTTACAATTTTACACGCTTTTGTGTATTGGTTAATCGGGCTGAATTAAGGCTCAAAATTAAATTTTGCACTTACTCTTTTAGTAGTCGATGTAATCTGCAATTGACTATATGACCCATTATATGAAGTATACTGTTCATCCTCAGGGGGTATGTTTTCAAAATTTTGCAGTATGGCGATCGTGATTCTCCACAAATACCACATACTTTACATTCTCTAAAGTTTCTCTTGGACTGCTGATCATACTAAGAAATTTGTTTATTATTTTGGACAAATAATTATGTCAGACTATGTGTTTCTTGGTCTTGACCATTGTATTCTTAATCAAGGCTGTTAACTGCCTGAAGTCCTCATGGTACAATTGGTGTGCAAGTCTCAGCTCTGAAGAAAATTTAATTTTCCAGAACTGAACTGCAATAACTCAGTGAGCTTAATGTTTATACTAACGATTTTCAGATATACAAAAATGCACATCAAATACAAACATTGATTTGTATTTGATTTTCATTTCAATGCTATTTTTTAATTTTTCTCCAATTTGAAAAACTGTCCAAAGTTTTCCATTGGCTACCAGCATTTTATATAAAATTTATTATATGCAGCACTAACAATTTTATTTGTTAATGCAGTAGTTTTCCAGAACTCATGGCTATTTGGCTTAAATGTTTTTATATGGATGGTTGTATCCAAATGTTTTGTATGCCAGTTGGATTTTAAGGGTACCAAGTTACTTCATCTGCTATTAGGGATTAGAGAGTAAGAGGTGCACTGCCTGTCATGATTTGTAACATAATTGTGCTTAGTAGAGTTCATGTGACTCAATGTAGTTCTCACAGAATGCTAGAATTGAAATATAATTTCATGTTACCTAGTGAACACAAAAATAACTTTTTCAAATACTCAGAATTTGAGTTACATACTAATAACTATGCTAAATTATTAGAATTACTTTCACAAGTTAGAATAAATTGACCATTTTCCCTTCAAAATCATAAAAACATGCTTAAACTGCTATAATTGTGGTAACTTATGCAATATGGACTTTTACTGTATGTTATTAGGACACTCTAATAGTAACACTGTTTCATAATTTGACACCACTGCTAATCATGAATTGTGAAGTGAGGGTGCCCAGCAGCGTTAATACATGTGATCAGATCTGACCAGCAAATCTCCAAGTGGTATATAAATATTAATAAAATAATGATAAGCCATGAAGTACTACACAGAAATATAAAATTTTGTGAATTGCAAGTTCCCTCTGGGATGCTATGGATGTGTATGAGGTTGCTCTTCAGTTGTTTGATCAACATAGTGAACTGAATGCCAATTTGTCAGATTTGAGTTTATACATCTGCAGGCTTGACGTTAACACTGGCCCAATGACCCCAGGACACTTTTTACCCTTTCAGGCCAGTGCAGGCCAGCAACTTTTGAAAAGTGGTGACCCAATGGAGCCAGCAAATCTTCTAAAAAAATCACTTTGTGAATTCTGTCAATGAGAAATTACCTGCCGTGGTCAATTTGTTGATGTACAAGATATAAAAACTCAGTCAACAATAGGAGCTAGAACAGGCAGAGTAGAAGTTGGAGATTTATCAAGGACTGGAGATACTCAGGCAGGCAGAGTAGAAGTTGGAGGTTTATCAGGGACTTAAGATACTCGGGCAGACAGAGTAAAACTGATGGTGAATATAAGCATTGAAAATGAGACTAAGCAACATCGCTTGAGGCGTGCAGTGCTCCTTGTCTCGAAACCCCTGATTAAGGCAATCGTAAATGAGACAGCACCAATTTATGACATACGTATGAGACTGTGCAGTATGCCATCATGTTTAACTGACTTTTGTCATGGTTAAACTTTCACGTTAGGCCAGTGCTTTTTCATGCTGGGCCAGTAAATTTTGAATTTTACTGGTCCAATGGGCCAGTGACCTAAAATGCTTGATGTCAAGCCTTGTACTAGCATTAAACATATAAGATCTTGACCACAGAAGTATGCTGTACTACTAACAAAGAAATTAATTATTATGGCCAAAATTTAGGCTACTAGTAGCCTCATTATCCTATATTTAGCTGTTTTTAATAATGAATGTATTTTTTTATGAATACTATTATTATTATGTATTGAAGTTGTAGTTTAAATGCAGCCTTAATGAAGTGTATCAGCTTTACAGCTGCAATAGATATATAGCCAAATAGTTTTAGGACTTAACATTTTCTTTTTTCTTCAAGTTAGTTGACCTCAAATGGTTAATTTTTTGAATAAAAACTATCAAATGTACGTAATTTAAATAATACACAGAAAATTCCCCTGATAGTAATAGGGTTAATATTAATACTGATAAATATAAAAATAATAATTGTGATAACACTTTATGCACATTTCAAATCTCAATGCACTTGCATGAAACAGTCTGTATTAAAAATTAGAAATTCAATATTTTCCACAACACAGCTGTTTTGAGCAGGACACAAGTGTTTGCTATATAATTTCTTACATAGGGTGGACATAGGGACCTGGAAAGGAGTGTGTGGGGGGAGGGGTGGTATTGGGAACATACCATTTTCCTATCCTCTCTGCTGAAACAGTTGAATGTTTGCAATATCAATGTTATATAATTATGTTATTTATTTAAAAATTTATTTTTGTATGTACACTAATTTTACAAGACTTGCATCACCTAATGTTAATTCATTGTTATAAAATGGGGTGGGGAACATGTGAGTGGTAACATTTTCCCTAGCCACCTCCTGGAAATTTATAAAATTTATATGAATTATATAATATCATTTTGATAGGTACTATGTTTTGCATGTTGGGGGTATTTTCTCATATACTGTGTTCACACAAAACAACTTTATGAGACTCAACACCCCAGTCTAGTGTTTATCCATTGTGTTATGAAGTTGAGGATTGATAGGGGCGAGGAGGGTTTCTGCACATCCAGTAAGACTACCTCAGTTGTGCTAGTGATCATGTACTGTCAATGGAGACCTTTAGTTCTGACTGTGAGTATGAGGAGATTTCATGCACACACACTCACATTACCAATCTCGTTGTCAAGGAATAATTTTTACAAGAAACCTTGCCATCTTGACAACAAGTTTGCTAAAATGCAAGTGTGTGCGTGTGTGAAATCTCCTCATCCTGGTACTGGTACTCGTCCTTGGATGACGTATTTGAGTTCTGGGGGGGGGGGGGGGGG
>JANSTQ010093322.1:0-12341 GCA_026167885.1 Bergia puertoricense
CATTCATCCACTGTCAAATCGTTAAGCTTAACCAAACGTACGGTATTCTTCGATGTTCGTCGCCGCACAAATTGAAACAGTATGAATATTACAAGAAAACTGCCATTTATTAAAGACATGAACATTTAAAGGTAATGAAGCAAATCGCGATCTCTTCAACACGCGAGAGGGGCGGAGAACTCCTTAGTGCGAATTCTGAGTGTAAAGACCATTTTGTCATTTCACTAACCATAGAAGCCTTTTATACGTTTCTGTTAATTCCTGCCTTCTTCTCCGCCTCCTGCGAGGACCTCGCAAACAAAAGAAATCCCGAGATTTTGTTTGACTTTGTTTGTGGAGAGATCAGATTTTAGCTTTCTTTGATTTCAATATTAGAAACCATTTTGTTTACATTGCATTCAGTCAGTATACTTCCGATTTCACTTATCACTTTTTCTTTAAACTTACTATTGATTTGTCAAACCGATCTTTTTAGCCATCTTAGAACAAAATTCAATGTTCAAACAGATTTGGACGAACACCACAAGCAACTAATGCCATTATTCTTTCAAAAGCTTCATATTCAAGCCCTACTTTGTACTAATTTCTCGCATTGACAAACGGTTGACACGAACGTGTAGCGGAGAAGTGGTGCGCTCTGCTTCGGCCCGTTTCCCAGCTCTTCATACACACTGACAAAATAGTTTTCTTACCTTAAAAGTCAGTATCTATTTCATGTGCAAGGCACGCTGTTGTGGAGCTGTCACTAATCCCGAAGATAACACTTACTGATTAACTGTAGAGCTGTGAGTTCGGGTTTCTTACAATAGCAAATGTCTTTGGGCGTGCTTCACAGCCAAGAGATAAAAGCAATGAACTCTGGGGGTTTGATGCTGAACAATGACTAAACAAACAGACTGAGAATTAGACAAAATAGCAAATACAATATCAGGGCCGTTCTATTACAACTAACGACCACTTGTAACGCTACTAATTGCATTTACTGTCATATGTAAATGATATAGATATAATGGCTATGCACGGGCCATTCACTCAAGCTTCCAGATCATCAGGCATATTGTATGAGCACAATACTTCGTAATGTTAACGTACAATAGGTTTTATGTTCAAGAGCATTGAATGGAATTGAAAGGCTTTACATTCTATTAAACCACCCACTGGGGAACCTAGAAAGGCCCACTAAAGCACAATACTGCAGCCACTAGCACTGATATGTGATGACGACCTTCTTCGCACTAATTATTGGAAAGACATGGAAATAGGTCTGTTTGAATAGCAAAGAAGTTACGCCCCCATAATTATCGAAATGCTTATGGCCATGTCTATTCTTTCACTCTTTGAGCGAGTGACGAAATTTAAGAAGGCATGTGTAGTGAACAAATCTGAAACTGTAATTTTAAAATTTATGTTGGTGGCCGCGGCAAATAATTGTTAAAATGCCATACCTGCACTAATTTACTTTTTTGTGTGGCCACAGAAAGCTGACTGCGTGTTTGCGCAGTTTGTAAACTATTATTAATTGCTCACGAAAATGAAGTTTGACAATAATTGGAACTATTTTTGGATGTTTTGGTCATCCGAATGTTGGGCTTGGGAGAACAAGGAAACTCGCTCAAGCTCGTCCGTCAGTGACCCGTCCCCTTTGTTGTCTCTTGCAGGGGGCCAGTTGTGTACGCACGCTATCGTATCAAATCTAGATGATTCAGTAATGCTTCTTGTGTTAACAGATGCCCTTAAGAAGATAAATAGCCTTATCGATAACTTCGTCAAAATAACGATACACTAGAAAGACATTTTTAGCTCTGTTGTACGTCACTACTCTTGCGTGGATGGCGGGGATTTTTGAGAATCACGCAACTGTTTTTGAGAAGGAATTAACGTTGTTTTACGATTGACTTGCTTTCAGGTGTCAAAAGAGATTAAATCTCGAACACTTGAAAAAAATACTTTATATTAAAAGGAATGAATCTACTATGCGATTACTAGATCCCTTACCGCCAAGATGCCCGCCGGCCACACGCTCTCGAGTGACAAATTTAAGAAGGGTGATTGCGCTAATTGTATAGACAGCTCAAAAAGGAGCACGCGAATGTTCCGCTTACACTTTTATCCCTTAAACTTCAGCGAGATATTAAGTTCGTTCGGGAAGCACAGCAAAGCTGATATGAAGGAATGTTGATACACTTTTGGCCTGTGCTGATTTCACGTGAAATATTAACATATCAAAATGGATTGTGAGAAAATTATTTTTGCGTGCTTCGGGGCACCGCTATTAACTTGCCAAATTTGTGGCCTTTACTGCAATTAATTCACCAAAAAACCCCGAAACTAGCCAATGGCTAAATACATTTAATGTCACTTACATTATTGCAGCTTAAAATAGGGTAAACTTTAAAAAGTCGATTCTCTTGTATAACAGATAGATTAATGAATTAGCGAGTGATAGAGCGAGAGGATAAGGAAGGGAGAATTCTGCCGACAAGAGAACCACATTTTGATTAAATCGTAAGATTTTGCATCGAAATGCTAATAGATAAGTAATGGAAAGTCCTCAAGATTTGGATACTGACTGGGACTCACACAGAGTAACATGCGGGGAACATAACGATACTTAAATGACTTTAATTTGATAATCGACTTCTTTATTCCAGATGTTTTTCACAGGCATATCAAAATTGGGTGCTAAAAATGGCGTTGGACAATGTCATTTCTAAAGTTTGCGCAACAGAAAACTACATGCAGCGTTTCTGAGTTTTGGGTGACTTTCTAACTTCACTCCTAATCATGGTTGTTCCGAGCAATTAGGTTGAAATTAGTCATAACAAACGCGACTACCGTACTAAACCTGCCAATAATTAGAGTATCATTGTGACAAAAAACCTTTTCTTAAAACCTTATTTTGACTTTTCAACATAAAGGAATGAATGTGATACTTATTGTCTTCGAAATTCTTGAGAGTGGCTCCTGTCGTGCGAAATTATAAAGCAAGGACAAACATGAAAGACTTCATTATTTGCAATGTCGATTCATCGATTAGGAATTTTTTGTCTCACCCCAGTGACACGTGCGGTTTTGTTTAGTGTTATTTTGTGCTTAAAATTAAGCCATCTGACAGAAAATACTCCGAAACACTGATTGGAAAGGAAGTTCAGGATTTATTTTAAACTTTGATAGGAAGAAAAACAAGATATTTATACAATACAGATGCAACTTTCAGTTTAGAATCTTTGAAACAGTTTCTGTGCAGTTGGTCCCGCTACTTAAAGTTCCATGATTTTAACTCGTGCAGTCAGCACTGTTTCAAACATTAGAAGCTTCGTTTAGATCAAATTAGAAGCTATTAAACCTATTATTCGAACGTGGCGAAATATTCTGGTGACAAATTAACAAATTTTGTATCGGAACATGTTTAATTGTCACGAAAACCAGCAGGTTTCGTTTCAAATCATTGTTTCACAATATTTTACTCCATTTTGGTCGCGTATTTCTCTTTATTTTCTGTCAAGTATTTGATAGACGTAACCACTAAGCACCTCTTCAGTTCATTGGAAAGAAAAAAATTAAACTCATTTAGGTTATTTTTTCTTTCAATTAGACACGAAAACTGTTATGATAGTACCAGTAGTTTGTGATGGACTCGCAATCAGTGCCTGCACAGTTAATCATGTGTATAAATGAAGACTGTTAAAAAATGTCATTGTTTAAAAGCCAAACGTAGTACGGAGGTTATAATGCTGTTTTTTGGTACTTATTTGTTTCTGTGTGCACAACAATAATATTTCTTGACTATTTTGTAGACAGAGATTAGTAGATGCCCTATGATTTATTAAAATATTGCGCCTTTCCACCTGACGACCTACCGCCAAAAATATCTGTATAAGATCTGTCTTTGTAAGTTTGTTTATAATAAAACTGCCGGCTTCTTTCTTTAGAAGTCATCTTTAGTTCTTGTCTTAAATATGAATAAATCGACTTTAAATAAAACGCCGACTTTCCTGCGGCGAAATTTGTCAGTAAAATAAAGTAAAACTATAATAACGATATTAAAAAAATAACTTTCTGCTCGGTAAACCGTTATTTCTTTATTTGGATGATTAAGTTCAATCAAAGAGCTGTTTATATACGCCAATTCAACTGATGAAAGAACTGTTTGTCCGACAATGGGAGTCGTATTTCATTTCTCAACTTATATGAAGCGACGGGGAATGATTGGTTACCGTTTTTCAGGGCACCCGTGCATATCCTGCATAGGGTGTTTTCCAATTACAGTTTTCCGTTTTAAAACCCTCAAAACAGGTGACAGTAATTTGAAAAAAATTGGTTCTTTTGTACAGTTGGAAAATTCGTTACTCGCGATCGCCACCTGACAGAAATACAGCGTTAGATTTGCGAATGGCAAGAAAACTATGAATATACTATCTAAATTCCTAAAATGTAAAGACAATTGATGTCAGAATACTTTACCGAGTAATACAACTCGGGCAATGCTTCATCTTAAGGGGGAAAGAGAAAATTTCCCTCTTATTTTAAGTCGTAGGAAGAAAATATGAAATAATGAACTATGGTGTTTTGAATGATTTGGGGGCGCAATATTTATGCTTGTTTCACGAAAAAACAGCATGCAGCTTGTGGCCAGTGTGGTGGCGAGAAATACGTGTCATGCAGAATAAAAGAGTTTTCTAGTTTTGATAACGTATCATATTGATCGGAAAAGAAAGACTGGGAATGGGAAGAAAGCCCCACAACTGGTAGAATTAACAGTCTCAGTAATATACTACGGAATTAAGTCTTAAGATATGTTTTTTTAACTTCAATCGTCACAAATATAAGCTCTGGAATGTGTATTTTCTTTCAGTGTTGTACAGCAGTTTATCCGACTCTTTCAAATGTGTTTTCTGCATCGAAAGTAAAGGTGATGCATGTCTGTTTGGCAAATAGTCTTGGAGATTTGTTGGATCAATGAAAAAGGAATTCCCGAGTATTAGTCCGACACCAGTGTGAAATGAATTGTCAACTTCACCCACTATTCAGCAAAACCGTGCCTTACGATTAATCGCAGTTTTTTTCTTAAAATTAATTGGGTTTAAATAGATTTTATCTTTGCAAGCTATAAAGGGACTTTTATTGACCTTCAACTGTAAATAAAATCATTATTCGTCTCTAATTTAGCATTTTATGTTATTCATGTCAAAATCTGTTTGGACAGCTTGATAGAGAATCCTATAATAAAAGATAGTCGAACGTGTAATCTATAACTTCTTTTAAAATATTTAGAAACATTGCATCCCTCTGCATGCTCGGTCAGCTAGCTTCAGTCTCTTTATTTCGAACACACATTTTAAAGAGACAGTAATAATCTACACTGATTCATTCAATATGTTTGGACGCGATTCTGTGAAATACTGGATATAAAATTAAAAGTTGCGATTTAAAAAGGGCGTGGTCTTTTCAATTTGTTCAAAATTTATTCGCCTTTGACACAGATGCTGCGAGTCGCTTTGATGGCCTCGATGAAGTCATCTCTATGTTTTCGGAATACGGTCGGGCGTTTATTTTCTATAGATCGACCAGTCGTTAGTTCAAATCGAGTGACCTCAATCTGCATTCATGATTGCGGATTAGATGACTATATTTGTATATAGATTTCATTTTTTTATTCTTACTACCAAATCATCTACACCAACAGCACATATTTCGAAATTTCGAAGTCCTCAGTGAAGTTTAGCCTTAAACACAATGTATAAAGTATTTTCTTGAAAAACTCACTTTTTTCAACATGCTGTACAAAAATATGTGTCTTAAATGACTTAATTAAGTGAGAAAACCAGGTTTTTCATACGAGTGTATTGTCTTCTCGTTTTAAAACACTGGGTAAATCCAGCAACTTGTATGACAATTTGCAGAGTTGCTCAGATTCGGACTCAGAGTGAATAAAAATGACTGAAAACAGTGTCAAGAAAACTGGTTGCTTTGAGCCATATGAGGTCAAAGAAGACTATTCGAAAGCAATTAGCACAGACAGCAAAGAAGAGGTTATTAGCGAGCGGGTAACTTTCTCAGAAACTGAAACAAAAGCGATCCTCCGACAAGATTGTGATTTTACTATATTACCGTAAGATAGGATGTCCGTGTGATGATAGGGTAGGATAGGATGCCCGTGTGATGATATGGTGGATAGAATGCCCGTGTGATGATAGGGTAGGATAGGATGCCCGTGTGATGATAGGTTTGGATAGGCTCACAAGCGCATGCAGGCAAGACTGAGTCAGCTAAAGATATCGCTTAGACGACCTTGGACTGCTGGAAAAACGCAGCGAAAGACGACAGTTAGCATATTTTCTCAACTATTACTAATTCCTAGAGGGTGGAGCCGGCTGAGACACTAACTCATAATTCCCACAATATTTCAGTTAACTTGGCAAAAAGTTGATTTATTTTTAAATAGGCGGAGTCGTGCAAGAGCTGGCTTCAGTTCCCCAGTTGTAGTAAAATGCAGTTATTGTGTTTTCATTGTTATTGAGTCAGTGTAACTGATGCTGACGTTTCGAGCGTCGTTCCTTCGTCAGAACAAGATTTTTCTCTTACGAAGGACCAACGCTCGAACGCCAGTTTGCCCACAACCTTACGGCAAAAACACACCGTATCAACTCATGAGTCATGTTGATGAAATCACACATTCAGATTACTCGCCGGTTTTTTTTAGAAAAACCATATACTTTTCCAGTATTGTGTTTTCAGTTTAATTACTTTGTTTATAATAGTTCTCTTTTCTTGTTATACAGAAAAATAGTTATTTGCTTATTTTCTTTTTCTTCTCCCCGCGGAGTAACAGTTGATTGTAAACACGTCATTACTTCTAATACCACTCGAGTGGTGCTCAAGCCAGTATTTTCAGTTTTCTACTCGTAACGTCAGAAAGCTTTCTAAAGTTTTTTAATAATTTCATGATGGCGTGAGAATGCCAAAGCTTGTTGGCACGAAAGCGGAACTGGTTTTTTTGAATTGCGTCTATTAAGAACATAAAATCAATAGCATCTCATACAACACTCAGAGCTACTCAGACCTCAGTATATATTTTACTATATATCAAGACGATTATGTAACAAAATATATGACCGGCTTTTGTTGGGTTTGACTCCATATTAACAATTCGATACGAATAACCACGAATGAAACCCAAAGCAGAAAACTCCAGATCTTCGCATCATAACAGTGACTGCCCAAACACTCCATGACTAAGTAACATCGAAATGGGAGAAGTCCGAATATTGCGTGCAGCTGTTCTATAAACTAGTTTTTTTCTACTTGAACGATATGAAAAGCCGATTTTTCCGCCATATATCTTGGAGGTAATGAGTATCGGCGCTTATCATGAATGGGGCGTATTCAAACCATCCATGAACTCAAGCGTTGAATGCCTCACGCGGACAGACGAAACGTCGTCAGTCCAACTAAATTGGGCACTTCAGTTTTTCAATTTATGGCATTAGTTTAAAATTGTTGCCGGTATATCATAGATCTATGGAAGAATTTTTAACTTGTTTAGTAAGCTGTTTGGAAGATAAATTATTACGGCTGATGCTGGAAAGTTTTCCCCTTGGGGTTGTTTTGATGAGAATAAAAAGCTAAAGAAGCGTTAACAAATTATACTGAGGCTGAAATGTCTTGCTTTTTGGGGATTTTCGGTTTTCACTAGCAAACTCTTGCTGTCAAAGTGTTAGCCAAGAAACAAATATTATCAGTTTATAGTTTATGGTTACAGAACTATGTTGTCCATTAATGTTTCTTTTTTGAATGACAATCCAGTTTAGGAATGCATGGCTTAAGACGTGTGCAGTATGGCATCTGTGTTCAGTATTTTTGAATCACGACAAAACTTTATCATTATTTCAAAGTTCGGTCTTAAGGACAACTGAGGCTCCGCGACTTCTGTGAAGAAACGGCTCGGTTGATGACAGTTATGACCGATGAGATCTAACGGCTGTTAGTGAGATGAAGTACCACGTATACATGAAACAGCAAATTAAACGGCAGGAATGAATGGAATTGGAAATGAGACAGAAGTTCATTCGTTATCTTCCCTTAAAGGAGTCAAAGACAAAGTATTGTAAGGATGGGCTCTTGTGTAGTCAAGTCCAACAGAAAGTTTAGTCGCGAGAATATTCTTGCTGTTTGCCGTTTTAAGTATACGTGGTGCTAGATTTCTCCATTACCAGACAAAAACATCTGCGTAGCGAGTTTGGCTGGCAGGTGTTCATTAGTGATGTAACCTGATGGCTGTAGCTTATTTGACTTTGTAACAGTATAAACTAAAATATTTTAAAAGATAATAACATATACTCGTTTAGGCTTTACTATTTTTAATAATACCTAGCTTAAAATGTTTTGATTCGTTTAACTTGGTATTTGTTCAGGAAAGTTTGAAAATTCCTTTGCACATCTAATAAATCAGCGGTGTGCTGAAGGGCATGTGATGCGCGAAATAGCGGGCGGTCATTATGATGCAATTTCATAAAAACTAGAGTGAACTGACCTAAAATGCCGCATTTGAAGAACAGTAATAAAGCGTTTAACATTTTTTGTAGTCACAATGGATAAATACATAATGCGTTTCGTTATCCAAAAAGTATACGAAATTTACAACAAGACTGAGTGAACTTGCTTCACTGTTTTTATCAGTCAGAATGTAAACTTGATGCAAAATAAAACGTTTACACTGCCCTTATCCATCCATAAGTTCATAGCAATTCCAGAATCAAAACATATACCAATACAAATTGAACTTGTTTACATTTATATTCTTTTGGCTGAGGTGAGTTGAAAAATTCTATCTATACTGGATTTCCCTAGCACTGTATAAACAAAAGCGATTTTTATAAGAAAGTGTTCTATATAACCGTGAGAGTAGTTCAGCTTTAATTTTCTTCTCAGGCGCGTGGCCGGCCTGACATTGTTGACTGAGTCCTCAATCTAATCAGACAGGTGGAAGTTGGGAACTGCTATTGTTTGCATCAAATTTAAGTCTCTGTGTATCAGTTGCCACTGCCAAAATAACTCAGATTACAGGAAAGTGTTGGACTTCCATTTTTTTAAACTCTTCTTAGCGCGGCGTACGCGGTGTAGTTGCATGTTTAAACAAATCTCATGCTCTAGAAACAATAGATTCAAAATTTGTTAAATTTCATGAAAGTTTTTCATTTTTTACAGCATCTGTCACAGGTGTAGTTGTTTTGATTGTCTGATGTTCGAATTCCTGATATGAGGAATTATGATCAAAATACTAAGATTAGCCGGAATCCCGTCTTTTGTGCTAAAGATCGAAGAAAGGGTTATGCACTGCCGAGGGACAGACTATTGCGATTTTATTTCAGATGTCTTCTAAACTAACTGCGCAAAACACCTTTAGATTGGAGAATGTTAACTGATATATTTCAAAATTTTCCGTTATGGCACATTTTGTTGAAACCCAAACCAAAATCGGAATTGGCTTCTCCGAAGTATTTCTAAACTTCTTGAACTATAAAGAAATGTGAAGGAGCTACACTCAAAGTGAACTGAAGTCTTAAACAACTATTCCTTTGGAGTGAAATACTGAAATGCAACCTAACACGGTTTTGTTTCATCGATGCTTTTAAGCTACAGTTAGAAACTGAGTTTTGGACACAGCAGCACCGTAGTAACAAAATGAAATTCTTTTCAGGCCTTATAAATTTTTTGCCTCTGATTAAAGCCGTGTATTGTATTATATTATGCACAGATCGCTTTTTATTAGACTTTCAAGCTTTGTGTTGATATTATGTCAGATCTATGTCAACTACTCTAAAATTACTAAGTTAGTTAAAAAAGATTAAGATAACGGGAAAAGTTCAACTGAAAAGCGATAATCAAAAACATGGTTTACTTATTCATATATTATGCAATATTTGCTTAAAAGATCTCCACCTATTTTGACTGAATAACGATGAGTCCATGATGCGCCTAGTTTGTGAAAATGTTCCCAGCAGGGAGTCTTATCAGTATAGATCTGAGATATAGTTCTTTTCGATTCTTGCATGTAAACTATACTTTCTAGTTCTCCGTTATCGCATCGTGGTTTACCGAGATAAGAATGCGGACGCCTTGCCTCAAACCTTGTTACTTCCAAATATCAACTTACTGTTGTAGCGATAAGGACTCGTATCTTTGACTACCAAACCTTCAGTTGCACAGAGAAATAGACTAAACTGAACTATGCTTCTGTGGCAAAAAACAGCTGGGCCTTGTTATCGATACATTAACTACACCATTGTATAATGCGTTATGTGTAGCAAGTTTCACGAATTTTCTGTTACAGTATAGGTCTTCATAATACTTTAGCAATTATAGATTTCCTGAGCTGAATATCGAGCGCGTCGGGTTTATCCATTGAAGTGTTTTGTCAAGCGAATTATGTTTTTAAAGGTAAATGGCGCCAGTGTATATATCATGCATGTAAGCTTTTTTCTGGTGTTCAGTTCTCTCCTACGCTCGGTTTCAAAACCTGATGTAAATTGTCTTTACTGTCTATTAATGAAATCGACACTGGTGAGAAACAATCACTCTTTTCAAGCTCTAAAAACATTAAGAGTTTTTCCATGATCTAAATTTTTATTGTTCATAATTGTCGTAGAACACTCGAGACAACTGCACGAGAGTTCCCATGTTTGTTTTTAAATACTATTGCTACATCGATTACAACATGAACATCATTTTTATTGAATGTCTTTCACAACAACATTATCAGATGAAACAATTAATTGGGCCCGAAAAATCGAGGCGGGCATCAAAGAAAAACAGATCATTCAGATAATTAAAATTTTTAGTGATCACAGATAAAAGCTGTATGAACGAAATGTAATTCATGAAGTTGTGCACGTTTTGTAGAATCTTTAAATGACTAAATTTGTTCAGCGACTGCCGAAAGAATCCCTTGGAGGCTGCCACAGAGTCTGGAGCTTAGGCTACCTAACTGTACGTAAACTTTAAAGAAAAAAACAAAACAAAAAAACACAACGGGAACACTGCCGAACGGATCAGAAGAATGATCGGGTTGCATTCTTGGGGATTAGTGGTTACACTCAGGAAAGTGTTATGCTCTTGCTCTTAGGTTTCTGTAGAAACCCCGGAGATTGTCTACATCAATCCTTTCGATATTGTCCTTGCACAGTAAATTGCTATATTCAAAGAAGTCTCTCAGTAGTTCACTGCCTTCGTTGGGCGTGGTCAAGTAACCCCGACTAACCCTTTGCAAAATTTAACCAGTTTAGAGTTCCAAACTACGACTGAGAGAATCAAAAATAGTTGCCTGTCGTTCGTCTGTGTCAAGCTGCTACAAAAGCTGGGCAAATGACCGATATGCGAAGAATCGTGACTGCGCCAAGCCGTGTCATGGAGTGACTAGTTGAACTGTTAAAAGTGATAAATGCCAATGACACCACGTCTAATAAGTGAACGTTTATCGCCTTATTTAAAACACAATACTGGTAATAACTCGCGTAGTCAACTCTTAGGAGATAGTTTCTAATCGCTGTTAACTATAGTCTTTTACTGTAGCACTCTGCTGACTCACTTGAACAACATTAAAAATGGAAAGATGAGAAAACTTAAATACCCTGGCGATCACGCTCTCACTGCTCCTTAAACGCGCGGGTACTATACAGTGTAAACAGTTAAACGAGTAGAAATTTAGATTAATGCCTTTGCACAATGTTTCTATGTTCGAATGGCACGCTTAGTTTTTTTCAGTGTCATCTTCAACAGTAAAATTCGCTTGTTTCGACCTTAACCCGCGTTATTACTGCAGCACTTTTTCATCCTCTAGAACTCCAACTAAACCGTCAGACAAAGCTTAAAAAATTGGCCTTGGTTAAATCAAAATTAAACTGAAATTTTAAAGAAGATCTATTGCCGTCTATAAGAAAGTTAATAAAATTTTTATATAAACTGCAACACAATCACTCTAGTTGAACAAACGCTAAGTGTTTTAATAGTTAGTTTTGATCAGAGTTTCAATGGAGTGGTTACAGAACCGTGATCATTACGAGTAAGTTGTCAAAAAATATAAAGAGAAGGAAAACTTATAGGCTCTTCAAGTGATTGGTTTTCTTATGTCTGCTTCTCTGAACAACTGATCTTAAGCTCTATTAAAACTGAACACCACTAGTCTAAAATGACTATGAAGCTAAGAAGAATTTATATTGGATATCGGTGATAAACTTTGATCAGTAAAGAATTAATTGAAGTTGGTCTCTAACATATGAATAACTGAATCTATTTTGGTAATTTCGACAGTTGCACTTTAACTTTTCAAAGTACACAAGACA
>JANSTQ010093322.1:12441-25731 GCA_026167885.1 Bergia puertoricense
TCTCTAACATATGAATAACTGAATCTATTTTGGTAATTTCGACAGTTGCACTTTAACTTTTCAAAGTACACAAGACATTGTCATAAATAACTGAAAGAAAATTTTATTTATTACTGTTTTTTTTGTTATATAACGAAAAGATAAGATGACTATGTGCTTCCGAAAGATCGTCAGATACTGAAGCTTCTCGTACGACGAGTCATGTTGCTGGTCAGCTAGTATTTTTCATCTTGAAGTCCGCTCTCGATTTTGTCATTTGCAAAATGAATCTTTAAAGTTAATTTCATTAGATCATTTAGTGAAGATTCAGTTAGTCTTTAGCGGATAGCGAACCCTCAAATATTTTAGATTTTGCGTGTTTCACGGCTAATTTACATGTAGCACAACACCTATCAATTCGTCAGAATGTTTCCTTCCGCTCTCCCAGAAATGTCCATTTCCTTCCTTGCGCTGTTCATATCCATAATTATGCAGTGAATGTCACCTTAAACTCGTTTATGTTAACTTAGTGCTAACACCTCTTTAATGGTTAGCTTTATTAGCATTTACGAAAAATTTTACTGCACTTTCATTGTTGAAGTTAAATTAACTTTAAAATACTCCATTTTGTAAGATTTTGGAAACGTCATACTCTATATGGTTACGCATCTTAACTGAACTAACACACATTAACTTGATCTTAACACCTTTTTAACGAAGATATACAAACACATAACAGAAAATCATTTACTTACTGAAGAGCATTGTTATTACAACTCTTGTAGCTTATACTTATAGAATAAAATGTCTCAGGTTATTTTGTGGACAGGAAGTATCAAATCTAGTCAACGAAGTCCAGATTGAATGAGCTTTCACACCAGCAATGAGAGCTAATCAAAAACTGTTAATTTCAGAGATTAAATAAAGTCAAATCTGGCAACGCAAAACAACACGTTTTCGGCAAGATATGTTCCGGGTTGAATACAGAAATTGGAACTTTGTTGACATACAATCAATGCAACAACTTCACAGCGCAGTTTGAAACAAAAACAAACAACAGTCATTAAATCATAAATTTACCTCTGGTCTGTAAGCTCTTCGGGTTGTGGTGTGGTCTTACACAACACTGGTAAGCGAAAAGAAAGAGATCTGAAAACCCAAAGCGAATCTTCCTCGGAAAGAAACTCGTTCTGACAAACTTCTGTCCCCTTTTTAAGGTGCCAGAGTGTTTTAATCAACAAAGCGTAGCGTAATGGGGGCACGTGATTGCCAGTTATAAATGTTTACGCTTGATAGATAGGTAGCTAGATGAACTACAAGCAACTCTTGGTTTAATACTAATATTCATAAGCACGGTTGTTCTGTAATAAGTTTTAAACTTACAAAAAAAAGTTAAAACTATGTTCTCTCTTATTTTCCACGCACACAGCATCAAGTATCAGACCGCACATTATGCGTGATCTATGCAAACTTTGGTTTTTGGTTGGCAGGTATTAAACGGCAACACAATGGCAGCTCTTACTACCTCTTACCAAAAGGAAAGCCAAGCCCATGCATGAAGGGTGATAGCTTTCCGATGGGATTAACTAGAAAAGTTTTCATTGATAGCAAATCAAGTGAAACCGTCAATGTCATAACTGACGGTCTAATGTTCTCTTAGTGACTTGAGAAGGGAAAAACTAACGACTTTCATGTTTTTAGTTTTTTCGGGTGTAATATTTTAAGTGATAAGTGCTTTTGTATAAGGTTTTTTTTATATAAGCTGGATAACCAATTCGAACTGAACTTCTTTAAATAAGAAATAATCAAAAAGACTGCCAACAGAAACAGCTATGAGTTCGGTACGAGAAAACTGGTTAAGCAAAGGACGATTTGTTCGTGACGTCAAAAGTTGTTTTCTCCTCAGAATCTATTTAATTTTTTTTGAAAAACGCTACTATTTTTTCCTCTTCTGTTACAGTTGTGCATTTTCTGTCGCATTTAACAAAGCTACATGACTTTCGCTATATCGTCTGGGAAACTAGTTTTGAAAGAAACTGTTTTCATTCTGCGTGATCGAGTAGGCTGAAAATGTTTCGTTGTTCAACAAAAGTTGATATGGTATGTTTTTCGCCTTTTGGTTCGGTTAAAAGCTGCCGTTTCGAGAGTTAGCCCTTTGTCAGAGCAGACTTAACCGAACCCAAAGGCGAAAAACATACCGTATCAACTTTTGTTGACCAACGAAACATTTTCAATTATATCATGTTTGTCGGTTTAAAATTGTGGTGTGCTGGAGCTGATGATGCACAAGTTGACAGTTTGGTTTTTCTACAGTTCATTCCGTTTCTATATACTGACAAGATAATGACTCTGATACTGTAGAGGATCATGTAAAGGAAATCTGAGTTTATAGGTTCCACTGACTGCAAGTTAACGTTACCGTGCAATTTTTGTGTTAAGAATTCATATGAATGTCAATATCAAGAGCTACACTCGGATTATTAAAATATCTGACACTGCAGGTACTTAGACAAATAATGATACGTCAAGCACTCTTCCTTTTAATACCAAGAACTTTTCAAAGTAGTGCTACTGACCGTTGGGCGAAACGTTAAAGTATTTGAGACCAAATGCACTGAGGGACTGAGGGTTCGCTTTTCAGTAAAACTTTACTACAAAACATGACTAAAAGAAACTCCCAACCATAATATTTCCGATCGAAGCCAAAATGGGAAAAATGTGTCAATTGTTATTTAAGACCCCCCTCTCCTCTGTCCCCATGTTAGGCTCATATTTATTTCGAACAATGCTAGATTTTAGGTGCTTATATGTAGGTTTTTATGGCAAAGATGAGAGCAGATGGCAGTACCTTTCGTGCTACATCAGTTTCTCTGTGTGGCGTGAACTCCTCCCCCCCCCCCTCCCCCGCCAAAAAATAGTCGTGTCCCTTTTGACCTCTTCCCTTTGTAAAGATCTCTAACTGCCAACGAGGATGTCCGGTGTTCAAGCGCAGGCCTGGTAAAGGGTTGAAATTTGTGTGAACTTCTTTCATCATGTTATCCCAGTACAGGGACATTAATCTGTTCGTCTAGTTTATCGATATTAAAAGAACCCACGCAGTTTTCGAAAAGACTAGGGCAATCCAGTATTGTGGCCAGCATCAATATTGTAATGGCAGCCACTGGCGCTAGGTATTAGATTGTAAAGTGTTTTGAGAAGTTACGTATAAAGTGTTATATAAGAACCGCAATTTATTTGAACTTAACAAGGACCCCACTTTTAATGATTTATTTAGGCGAAGTTTAAGTGAACCAATCCCTCTCCCCGGCTCCCAAGTCTCTGGATGATTCAATGTAATTCTAAAAGGTGTGTATAGCAAGAATTTCATCACTGAACCAGCTGAATTTTACAGTTAATGACGAACTAGGTACCTTTCTAACAAAACCCTCCAGATTGATGCTCCAGATTGTGTAGACCTTCCACCCCCCCACCCCCCCAGGGGGACCCCCTCTCCCTCAACCTCCCACCCCACCCCCGTTTGAGTTAGAGTCCGGTTGAATGTGTTTTACTATATTTGTGTGTTTTTTGTTTATTTTGCTTATCAGAAAATAGGAGAAATGTGTGTTTTGTAACTTTGTGTATTTTCTGCAAACAGATATATTTCGGAAAAGGTTGGCCCAATGCATTCCTGCCTACCAGGAGCAAAAAAATATATTAATGCGGGTTTGTAGAACGGAAAAAGTTAATTTGATAAAATGACAGTCAGCTGTTTGATATGCCCATGCACGTATTCCGATCAAGCTGGTTGCATTCAGTTTCAGAGAGCACACAATATTGTCGGGTTACACTTGTGTTTGGACAACATTTTTTCATGTATTTAGTCTTCGCGCCTGTCTAGATGTAGATGATAATGCATGTACGTCACGTCAAGGTATGCAGAGTACCAGAGAATTTTCTTGTATGAGATATCGGATTAGTAAAACAGCACAACACCTATTTTAAAACATGTAATTAATTCGTCAACCAACTGATATTTTAAAATTGCTTCAATTATACAAATACGTTTGTTGCGTGCTGCGTTTCGAGATCGCCTGCCATTATAAGGTGATTAAGCTTTGCTCCCACTTGACACTTCTTCACCCCGTAAGCGATCGCCTTTTAGACAGGAAGACCAACACAGCGTAAGGCAGGACAATGAAAGCAACACATTACCCTTATCATAACCAATCCAAAAAGCATAGGCACAGTAAATCTAATATATCAAACAAACTAAATCTAACGGATATACTATTAAGTTAGATTTTACCCCCTATAAAGATTTGCGCAAAAGATCCAAATTCGCATGGAGACGGAGAATGGTTTGTGCTTTGAGATCGTGTAAATAGTGAGAATTTTTAGTTGAGAACTCATAACTTATCTGAATGTCTAAAATAATGCAAAAGGTAAGGAAAATTAAATGCTTACAGGAGCAAGCACTGCAAAAAGACTTTTCAGAAGTTTCATTAAATGTTTTCGGATAATACTGGTCTTGAGAACATATATCAATGACAAAAGAGGTTGCCTAGCTACTGCATGGATTATAAATATTGGTGGAAAGATAACTGACAGTATGGCATAATACCTTTATCATCGAGCCATTGTATTCCAAATAGTGACAGTCAATAATAAATCTGCTATTACTGCCACTTGACTTATACTGGTTCACTACACTGACTATATGTTCACCTCTTTTTCTCGCCCGGCACGGAACTCACTCCATTAATGCTCAGTTACTTGTCTGTGAATCGAATTATACAAAACATAGATTTTGCTTGAAAGCTGCTATTCTTGGTAAAATACGTAAAAGTATGAAAGTGTTTATATTACAAACTGCTCAAAGTCATCAGTGTATGTTTTGATCAGCGGATGCAATTAACAATGACACTGACAAATTCTTTGCGTGTGCTATGAGACGAATAAAAGCGGTTTCCGAATTTAACATCAGTTTTTCAAATGCCGACTCATTCCGTGATCTCTTCATAGTTACGTAACAATCCCTTTCAATTACTCAAGTGAAGTAGATTAAGTCATACTGATGTTTTTGGACAGCAAAAAGATTAACGAGAATACTGTTTTCTGTGTGTTATATTAGCGTATTCAAGGCTATCGTTTCCTCCACTACCATTGACGCATGTCAATTATTAATATTATATCTTAACAGGAAACACGTTACAATTTTCACGTTAAGAACAGTTTAACAAGAGCACGAAAACCGCAAATATGTTTATGATTATCCGTTTTGCATATATTTCAAGATCTCTGAAGCTAGCAAAGTGATGGAGCTAGGTTTGATTTAACAGGGGTTCTTTGTTGGACATGTGCAGTAATGTGTAAAGTTTTGCCAGAAACACTATACGAAAACTGAAGCTACTTCTAGCACCATATTTTTAGCTTTACTACTGATCATTTCCATGAAGATCATATTTTAACAGCTCGCCCATAATTATGTCATAGTCAGTTATTGGATTTCAAGATTATTTAATAAATTGTCGAAAAGTTTTGAAAATAAACGTTTTCAACTCACATAACAATATTCCACAGTGTGCCAACTAAAAGTAGTTTCTTGCTGGAATATGAATGTAGTTAGCTGTCATTTACTGTATTGAGAAAGTTAATTTGTTCCGTAATGTTTCGTGACGAAAAAGACGTTAGTTTGTTGCGTCTCTTGCAAGATATTGATATTGTGACGTAGTTGTAACTGATTAAATCTCCGCATCTCGTTACAGAAACTCTAATATGGGTTGTTTTGACCACTGAGAAGGCTGATATCAATATCAAAAGGGATCAACGGGAAGTTAATGATGTGCAATCATTGTATAAAGTTGAACTGGTGTTGGTTACCGTTAATAATATGTATTATGACATTGCATGATATTTGTAGCCCACGCACAAAGACATACGTCCCGTGATTCAGCAGTTTTAGTAATGTCACGAGAAACATCATGCAGAAAGCAATTATTTTGTTTTACGTCATGAAACTTAACAGCTAACCTCATGCAATTTTACCGACTCCTTTAACCAAATTTTTTGTGTATGTAGATATTGCCAGCCCGGATAAAAGCCTTAAGGCAATAGTTCGAAATAATTCTAATTCAAAAGGGGCTTTGTGGACATTTTTTGTTTGTTTTTAAGTGTAATTAATTTTAGATGAAATTACTTCAACTTGAAATTTTCAAATTTGATAATCTAACAAGCTTACTGAAATAAAAATTAATTTCCACTTTCTTATTTTTAAAAAAATGCTGGAAAGCAGTTGTTTCAGTTTAACATATGTAAGACTTGTTTTGCACCCAATCCACGGAAGTTTCAGTCGTCCACCAAGTCAAATCATCCGTTGCACCGTATTTGTAACGTTGAAGGCAGAATTGTACTTGATTTATTTGTAGTAGAATTTAATTTTGTGTTTTTAAGATCTTTTGCCGAGCAGTGGAAAAGTTGCGCAATCACACCGCGAAACAGCCCCTTTAAATCAGTCACCAAGATGTTTTTAAACGTTGCAGACAGTTAGTTGTCCCATCAGATACGTTTATTTAAAGGTTAGAGTAAGCCCGACGAAGAACGGTTGTGCATGTTTCAACAAAATTACACTGAACAAATGAGTGACTTTTCTTAAAGTTCCTACAATATGTTAAAATCTAAACGAACAGTTGATGCAAATTTTCTGGACTTTTTATTTTTACAAACTTCTTTTTCAGATGCTGTCCGTTTTTGGACAGTTCTGCAATCATAAATTTTTGGCCGTTCAGTTTCAGTTATGATTTGCTACAATTTCAGCCGTGAAATGGGTGTCTGTCTTGTTTAAACCCGCTCGCTATTCCTTAAAATATCAACTTCCAATGAGTGCGCGTCTTCACATCTGGTTTACCATTTGTATCATCCACAAATGTAATAACATCCATAAATGTAGTACTCGTCAAAATGTACTATGAATCAACCATTAATGTAATACCAACCATAAATGTAATACAATCTTAACCATAATTGTAATAAACTGACTCATCGTAAATAAATACGACTGAAGACATATACATAATCGTATATACACAGGTACTCCCCGCGAGGCTTTTCAGCAACCTGTTCACAATAACTATATGGTTCAATGGTCGAGGGTCTTAGCCAGACCGCTATCGATGGTTCACAGTGGTTTCTGTCTGATCGGTTATAAAGTTTGTGTTCTCAGTTTTAAAACAGACTACAACACCGGGATTACCCTACTCTTTTCGAGAAGTATGTGGGTTCTTTTAATTCCCCCGATAGAACGACAAGAGACAAGACGAACGGCTTAACGGACGATGTGGCGAAAGAAGGTCGCCGACAGTTCAACCCTCGACCAGGCCAGGGCTTAACCATGCAGGAACCTCCCGGTTGGCAGTCAGAGATCTTACCAACTGCGCTAGCTTAGCACATACATGTAAATGTAACGAGCGGGATCACTACCTGTTTCTTATCTAGCTTAAGTTCTCTTATTCAAGCTCGAATTCTAATTCGAACTTGAGTTACCTTTCATTCACTTCATTCCAGCTCGATTTGACGTCGTGGATAACATAAGGATCAAGCTTGACTCCAATCCCCACTCCGCACTTCGACAAGATAAAGCCGGCCATACTAGGCGTGATAGCTTGCCCCCAACTCTGGTGCGCTGCTCTTTTTTTAGCTTATCCCTCTTTTGGGCAAAAAGCTATTTCCGTGCTTCATTAACGAGACTCTTTGTGCCTGTACGGTCGTACAGTGGAATGACAAACGTACCACTCTAACTTCTTCAAATCAGTAAACTCATCGTATACAGTTGCTTGGCGCCTTGAAAGGTCGAGAAAAGCGGATCGTTGAACATTTAGGTTGCACACGCCGTCTTATTTGTCTTTCCTTCAGAAACATGAAACTGTATTTCAGCCAGTTAAGGTATAAGATACCGGTAAAGTTCTGGACTTGTCAGTGGCGAGTGACCTTGCAATGTCACAAGTAGCAAATTATTTTAGGTTTTGCGCATGTACAAATAATAGCCATAATTATGTATTTGGGAGACTATACATGTCATTGCCTCAATACCCATCACAATGACATCAGTGTTCACTGTACATACGAATGGCAATTCTTCTGGCATCTTTATTTATCTTTATAGCAGCTGGAGTAACTCATTTGGTAGTGCGCAGCCTTCGGAGCAGGAGGTCCCCAGTTCGATCCTCGGTGACTCCAACGTCTGCTTCGACTATCTTCTGATCCGTGTAGCTTTAGGTTTGAATACCCGTAAAACGGAGCAGTGACAGACGGAGCGGGTTAAGAGGCGCAACAAGGGCCACATGTTTATCAGTTCCCACAATTACTGTCACGTGTTACCCTCGTTAAAGAAAGTCGCTTCGCCTTTATCTTTTACCTTACTTGAGCAACATCAGCATCATGTGTGCGAAGTTGGTACAGTTGGTAAGAGGTCTGATTGCTAACCATGCAGGAGATCCCGAGTTCAATGCCGGGCCTTGTCGAGGGTTGAACTCTGCGCCACACCGTCCGTGGACAGTGACCTGAAGCCGTAGGAGTAGTCTTTCGACTTTCTATCGGGGACTTAAAAGAACCCACGCACTTCTTGAAAAGAGCAGGGTAATACTGGCGTTGTGAACTACACTAATATTATTATGGCAGCCATTGGCGCCAGACATATGATTGTAAAGCTCTTTGAGACATTGCGTATAAAGCACCACAATTTATTTATTATTTAACATGAACTTGTATACAATGATTATATCCTCGCATCAGCTTCTACTGATTAAGAGGAGCCACATCCGATGGAGGATGGAGGGTTGTAGCGCACTTGGTCGCCTTTCGTAACGAGGATCGACGTCTGCAAGAAGTGCATGCTCAGCCAAAAAGTAAAAGTAAAACAGCCCCTTTTTTATTTGTATGGGCTCATGGAAACTCTCTCCAGGTGTTCCGTACTGCGAAAGATGACTACTCACCTTGGAACACCTGAATCCATCTATCTTTTTTAAGAGTTGATTCCTGTAAATATCGAGGACGGTCAGTAATGACATTTCAAATTTCTTCATATTTTGCCCAAGTAGCCTCTACAAAAAGTTATTTTCGAAAAACACTCTCAGAGGTTCAGTAGTGTTTTTGTTTTCAAACTAGTCAAATAAAATGCAAAAAATCGCCGCTTTGACACTTGGCAGCCGCCAACACTGCGCACAAATGATGCATTTTCTCCGTATTCGTACAAAGAAAAGATATAGCATGTGTCACTTTCATACTTTCATCAGATAATATTTTGGGGCTTCGTCAGTATTTATATCAAAGTGCACGAAAGAAAGAACACCTGTTGCATTTTAATAATTGGAATTTGTTTTAGTCGTCTTTTTTAAGGTGTCAACTCACTTCAACAAACGGAACTAACTTTTTACTGTTAATCAGTTCAAGAGACGACACGGTAGCAATGATAAATCTACTGATGAAAAGTACCAACAATATAAAACTTAAAGAAACAGCAATCACACTTCTGCTTACCCCATTTCAAGTTCATCAACTTCTCCATGACTATTGACAGTGCTGAGAGAAATGAAAAGACAGTACTCATGTCTTGACGAAGTTTAGGCAAATTGGCGGAACATGCAAAATTCCGTGAAAATTGTTGATGTTAAGAAAACCTTGGTTCCTGAAAGTTTCTTCGGCAGCTGTTTCTTCAAATAGTAACGCACGGGTATTAAATTCTGAGAAATATTTATGCCAGCGTATACTATACAGATAGAACGTATTCGCAACTCTTATAAACGCATGAAAGGTTCTACTATTAAATATATCCAGTGTTCGACTAATCAGAATTTGTTTAGACAATTCTGTTTAAAAACTAAAGAAAACTATTTGTTTTCCCTCCTTAAGCCCACTACACACAACCCAATTTTTTTGTCGGGAGACCTCCGATTTTTTGTGGCAGTCAATTTGTCAGGGTGCACAGCTCACCACAAAATCAGTTCCAGTGAAGCTTTGATTTGAAAAAGCGCTCGAACTTTGAAGCACCAACAACCGAGACCAAAATGGTTGCGAGTATTCAGAAGATGGATGGCTGCAATCGTCCCGTGGATGTTGCGAAGTAGAAAAGATAAAAGAGAATAATTTAAGTGAAGGAGGGGATTTTGCGGCGAGACGGCCGAGGAGTCAAGATGATAATTTGATCCAAGATTCCGCAAGAACATAGAATGAAGATCCTCAATGATACCGGTCATATTTTCCGCCTCTCAAAGATAAAACTTTGAGGGAATTCTTTCGCTAGTGGACGATAAACGGAAACAAATCGCAGTTCATGCGGGAAGGCCATCTTGGATCTTGCAGTGCACGTGATGAATACTGCATGCTATTGGTTGAAGCACGGTCTCCTCTCGACAATTTGTCGGGCTTTGACATAACTGAGCCGGTAATTTATCGGCCCACTTTTGAGATCAAACATGTCAAATTCTGTTCGCCGACGAAAACACGTTGGAAAATACCACACACGAGTCGATTTTTTGTCGGCAAAGAAAAATCGGGAGCTTTCCGTCATAAAATCGGCTCGAGTGTGGTGGCCTTAAATGGTCCGAAACTGGTCCACGGTTTAATGGAGCCAAAACAATTGCAGAATTGCACACATTTTAGAGTGCATTCCTTTTGTAAAATCCAAATCCGGATTGTCAAATCTGGATTGTTTGGATATCCTGAACTAATGGAACAAAAAATCTGAAACCAGAGTTCACGATTGTTTGCACCGCAAGTGAACACAATATTTTATCCGTGTACTAAAGAACTTTCTTGCAAGGCAGGCGGCATTTACTCCTTCAACAACTTGTTTCCTTGTAGACAGTTTGCCTGGAAAACAACAAAACGAGTGAAAGCTCGCCGATTTAATTTGCGACATTTTGTTACATTATTGTTTACAAAATTTCTACCGACAGCAAAACTTGTTATATTACGCTAGAACGTAGTTTCACAAGAAATCACAAAAGAATCGTATATATCAAGAACAGAAAATTCAAGTTGTTTACCTGGATCCAACATATCTATAGCTCTGCTCGCTATTGACCGTAGAAGTCACGTGCCAAGAGAAAACCAGTTTCGGATTGGCAAATGGAACGCAAAGATGCAGAAAATCTTAAACCAGCTTCTGATTTAATCCGAAGAATCCACCCTCCCGATTATATTTTAGAAGAAAATTTCTAATGGAACGCAGAAACCAGTTTTTGACTGCAAAATCCGGATTTGGATTTTACAAAAGGAATGCACTCTTAGATATCCCGCTGATGATCAGTGACTGGTCAACTGATCTGATCTGTACACTTTTGATTAAAACCGTCTTTCCGTTACATTTGTCCGTTTCTTTTTATCCGGATTGTATGAAAATAAGAGATTGAGACAACTTTACTGTAATTTATCCCTTTTTTTTATTTACAAATAAAAATATAAGGCATTCCGAAGTGCCTTCGTAATGAAATGATATCTGGCCAAACATTTTACTTTTCAATACTACGTAAACTATAGATGCCACAAGATACTTTTATCACGGCATATATTACATTTACACCCGCTTTTTTTCTAAATCTCAATGAAGCGAGTTTCGTTTTCTATGTCGATGTGACGACGAAATAAAGTTCAAAGAATCTCTCTTTTCTAATAGCTAACTAGCTATTTCCTAAAATCTTTTGAACAAATCTAATCATTCAAAGTCTGGCTGGCTCAAAGCCTGAATATCAGACTCCACGCCCCTTACAAACACAACTATGCGCAGTTAATCGTAGAGAAAAGCTACGTCACACAACGAATATTTTGATAAATTGACGCCTATTAGAATATTATTGTGACTCGGTGCTTTCCTACGACCATTAGATTTTTTTTAAAAAAACACACAGAAACCAGGCTTAAATCGGACAACGGCACTCGTCCACTGCCATCTTTGAGAATGGCTACTGTATATATTCTAGAACAAACTATTTTAAAAACAATATCGTTAGTTAATTCATATGGTGCAACTGCGGCCAATGGAATTTAAAAAACGCAACCATGGCTCAAACCGGACAATTTCACTCATTTACAGTCATCGTTTCGTTTGAGAATGGCTGTTGAATATAACCTAGAGCAAATAATCACATCAAATCGTTAACTATTTTTATACTGAACAAACTATCAGCTTGCCAATTTCGATGTTGCTGACAATTTGGTTGGCACTCTTTGTCAAGAGCCTGTTAGATTACTTTACTATTCTAATGATAATTATTTTTGCTTCAATTTTTAAGTAAAGAAGGAAAACAACTGGCAATAAAACAATACAGTGGATCCACAATTTCTTTTGTTTCGAGACGGCAAACTTTCGTCCATCACACAATTATTAATTATTGACAACGACTCTAACTTATACGTTAGACTGTAGATATTTGCGACGTTCGGATATGCTTATTCCAAACACTGATGGAAAAAGAATTAATTGCTCCGAAAAAAATCAACGACGTTTTGACGATGCTTAGCATTGAGGCAATACTGGAAAACAGTCTCCATTCACTCGGAAAATTAGTCTGTTTCAATCTATAAATAGGTTCTCTGTTTCTCAAACTACATATTATAAGCCACATATATTGGATCCAGCTGATCGGCAAGGAACCCGTCTCTCAAGTGCATCCTTTGTTTCTCCCCACGTGAGTTGATTGGCACAACACCCGGATCCACCACTACTACCACCCCCACGACCAACTGCTGTTCCTCCAGTACTGCGGACGTGACCAGCGGTACAACGTCCAGAGCCTCGCTTTCGTCAGCGTCCAACTCCACAACCACAACAAGAAGGTTGGTCCACGTGAACACAGCACTATAGAGAGGCGAACACACAGAAAACATAATTTTATTCGTGAGCAACCCTGAGAAGCAATTTAGTTCGTGGTTTTTCCAATTCTATCTAACTCCAGTGAGCAAACGTGCTTATTTCCCCATCACAACCTATACTTCAGGGAAAGATTGCCACAGGCCAAAATTTTCCTACCATTTTCAGAGTTGGGCGCAGAAGCTTGTAAACTATGAAAACTGATGGCCAAACTTGTTTCCACTAAACACACTGATGAAAACCGACTACTTTTATGTGATAATTCGTGAAAGCAAGGACAAACACGACAGTTGGAGATGAAATGTTTCGAAAAGCAAAACAGAACCACTGACCTCACACGACAAAGGTCAGTAGTGAGGTATAAATGAACGCCACCCAAACTTGTGTGTTTAAGTTTTTGAATTAATCAAACTTTTCTTCTATTTTTTTTCAAGTTTGTGAGCTTGGTTTACATTTTTTTGATACGTTCT
>JANSTQ010093434.1:0-12039 GCA_026167885.1 Bergia puertoricense
AACCCTGATAACATCAACATCAATCCACACAGAAAGTTTGAGATGATTGTAGCAATATAAATTAGAAAACAATATATGCAAAAGAAAAATCTAAATCAAGTCATGCTGAACAGTACTGAGAAAACTTATCAACTAACACATACCAGCCAATTGCAATCAGAGACATCAAAAACATTGATCATATAGTATGATGTACCCACAGTTCACTGAACAGCAGAAATCTCTGTGAAGAAGCTTTGTAAAAGCTGTGTAAAGCCATGCTGACTTAATTTTTGAACCTGACATGTACATTTATTTATTTAAACCTTGACAAGAGCAATGGCAAAACTACAGTGTGAGGGTAATGATCACAATTCTGCTAAAATAATGATACTGAAAAGGTGAAAGATAAAAATGAAAGCAATGACAAAGACAAAATTTATTAAGACCAATCAAGACTTGGACCTTAACTTCATAAAGAAAGCTAGGGCTGCACCAATTTAATTTGTTGTTTTGTGGGATTTTGGGGTCAAAATTTTGGGGTGGAGGAGGGAAGAAAAAAAGAAGTCATGAGACATATGGTTGTTTCAGTACAAAACATGCTTTAAACATTCAACAGAACTGAACTTTATTAATTAGGCATTCAAACAACGTTCATACAGCCTTTACACACATGTACATCTCAAAAGATCATCTCAACAGATTATAAAACTTATACTTTTCTGCCATGTACTATCTTTGAATGAAAAGTCTGTCTATTTTCCCTCTTTTAACTCAAATTCGATTTTCTTTTTCAATTTCTGAGAAAATCGGATCCGTAAAACAACTAATTAAATTGGTGTGGCCTAAGTGGAGCACACCCAATTTTAAGGACAAAAAAACTAGATAATGTAATAAAAAATTAATAATGATTAAGTTTGTATGGAGTAAATGCATACCTGCACGCCTCTCGCACCATCTACTCCATCCTTTCCAGCTTCACCTTGTTCTCCCTTTAAAATTCAAAGAAAAGAAAACTGAAATAATCAAGTATTAATACAGTTTATGTTTCTATGTCTATGGAAACAATTAAAATAATGAGTGTCGACATTTCTAAAATAGAACATGCTATCAGGTAATAATGAATCAATATCACATCTGGAGTTAATCAAATTAAAACTAAAAGAGATGTTGACTTTCAGGCAAGCTACCTATTTTATAAAAATATAAATTCATGGAAGATTTGAAATGTGGTTTTAATTTTTTAAAGTTTGAAAATAATTTAAATTTTATCAGTCAGTGAATAAATCAATATGAGATCGAAAGTATAGCACTAAAATCTCTCTCTGCTTGTCTTCTACATTCCTTGTGGGAACATAAGTCCTGAACCAGTGCCTTCCATCTTGTTTGGTTTTTTGCTGTCTTTTTGCAATCCATCCAGGTGGTTTTTTTTACTTTGAGCTCTACCATATGCATTCTCCTCCAGCTCTGCCTGGGACGTCCTTTCTTCCTTTTTCCTTGTGGGTTCCATTCCAAAGCCACCTCTGTGCTATTTCCATCTTCTCTCCTCAATGTATGGTCAATCCATCTTCAAGATCTCTTCTTCAGCTCCAACTTGATTGGTTCTTGACCAGTATGTTGCCATAGATCTTTGTTTCTAATTTTCTCAGACCATCTGATGCCAAGTACATGTATATGATGCAAACACTTATTTACAAACACCTGTAACCTATTCACCAAGGCACTCATTAATCGCCAGGTCTCTAATCCATACAATAGCACTGACAACATTCAATGTGAAAATTCTTAGTTTCGTCTTCAGTGACAAGGAAGTGGTACGCCACACTGCCCTTAGTAGCGCAAATGCATCCCTAATAGTCTCATAATATTATACTTGTAACTAGTAATGCCAAAATGGAAAATAACCTGCATTCCAGTTTCTAATTTGTACATAAAATCCAAAACTAGAATGGCCATGATCTACTACAGATTGATAACTTCCATAAAATGTTTTTATATCTTCTTGTAAAATGAAACTAGAAAATCTAATTTGTGGGTTTTCACACTTGTGTGTTTTGAGCAAGGTCATAACGGAAAATGTATAACAGCTGAGGCTGTACAGCATATAATTAGTATAACAAACAAACAAACTAATAAATAAACAAACAAAGAAAATAAATAAATAAACAGAAATATTTTTGTACCTGTTTTGAGAATGGAAACACTTATAATTTCAAAGTTTAACAAACAAAAATAATTAATGTATAATAAATTATTCCACTGCTGGCTTTCATTTTAGTATAATTTTTTATTTTAAAGTAAAATTCTTTTGACAAATTACAGTGAACAAACAAGCAGACAATCCAGGTTCATAGACATACTTGTATACAAAGTATCTGACAGGCAGAAAAAAAAACTTGCAACATGTTTATACTTTTACATGTACTGTACATTTAATACAGTGTGTGCAATTAGCCAAATCCAGTAGTCACCACAGGCAGCCCAAGCATTGAGTTAGCAGTCTAGTACAGTAGTTTGAGTTGATTTTATAAGACTTTGTAAGAGAATAAATATATTTTTCCTGAACTGGCTGAAATCAATAATATTTGGGGCAAATGCTTGTGTCTTTCTTGTACATTCTAGAGTTATTAGAGGCAATTTGGAGGCGATTTTCATTTTTGAGTTCCCCAGTAATAAGAGAGAAAAGGCTGGCCGCTACATTTTGAACCATCATACATTTGTAGAACAAGATAAAGAGAAGGACATGGTGTTCTGTAGTGTATGTTGAAAGTATCCAGAGATTGCTGAGGTCACATTTTCGCACACTCTACCGAGGTACTGGCAGCACGGGAAAGTATAAAGTGCTTGGTATATTTAACTGCACTCCGGCACTGTATAAGTTTGCATATATCATATACCTTACATGCTGAAAGGGTCAACAGATTTAAATGCTTAAGCATGGGTGACTCAGACCAGTTATTCATTTGAGCCCATTTATTGGAAAAAATTTTTTGACAACGAATGATGTGTAAAACATCCTAATCCAAGAGAAACGTTTGAATTGTTAAATGTTCATCTACATGTAAGTAATACAATAAAATTATGGCAAGTGAAATGTTGTTTCAGGTAAGCAAATTTCTCAAGCTACTAGTCCGAAGGGCAAGTATTTTCCACAGTGTGCACACTGTAATAACAGTGTTTCACCAAAGAATGTTGCAAGATTGTAGCAATTGGTTTCCCATGTGAATAATTTTATATCTTTATTTGGCTATCAAACTTGTAGTTGCAATGAAAATAACTCAAGGTAGTATTATTGTTTCTAACTACCATAAACATGTACTTACTGTCCCTCCTTTATCTCCCTTATCTCCTGGACGTCCAACCTGCAAGTTGAAACAATTAGAGAGTAAAGTTCCAGTAGTACTGTACATGTATACACCAAAAGATGAATAAAATAAGCAACTTATCAATGGCAATATCAATCAATAAATTTCATATTGTTTGGTATTAACAAATCAATGACCAATTGCAACCAGTAGTCACTTAAAAATAGATTACATATTATAATCAATTTCTTGATCAATATAAGGGGCCTTGCAAGGGTTTCATGCAACATGCGACATGGCCCAAGAAATAGGTGACAAACTTCCTGCTAATCAACAACAAGTGACCAGAGTTTAATAAAAACAATTGATAAAAACCAACAGTGACATTTCTCTTTCATTGGCTTGTTTTTTGAGGTGACATTGTTCTTTTTTATGAAGCGAAAAGTGAGAGCAGCACCCACTTTGAGGGCCTCAAACAGTGTTTATGTACGTGAGTATGTGGCACAGTACACAACAATCACATGACAGTTTTTCTTACCGGTCTTGGTGGAGGGGTAGGAGGTGGAATGGCAACTGTTAAATTAAAGAAAAACATGAAATAATGAATCCATGAGGAAATTACATGTACATTCTATTCCCACCACTCTCACTCTTTTAATAAAAACAAAACACCTTTTCTAATTCCAGGGACGTTATTTAATTTCAGGCCCTTGGGGGCTTCGGGCGGGGAAGGGTGGCTGGGGGAAGTTGAACTTAACAAAGAGGTAGGCTTGTAGCCTCATAAGCAGCCGCTTCATCTCCTTCACACAGTGGGGCCCTCGGAAATCAGACGTCTGCAAGCTTTAGTAACGCCATCATGTTGTCACGCCTCCTGCCAGAGCCTACACTTTTAAATCACAAACAACATTAAAAAAACAGAGCTAATGAAAAAGCAGGTAAGAAAATGTAGTCACAGTGGGAAGTTGTTGTGGTAACTAAGCCTGTTGAAATATTCACATATCTTAAATTTATTGCGGTGAAGAAAATATTACCGCAAATCTGATTGGCCCTGATTGGTTGGGCAGGATGACATGATAGCGTTATTAAAGCTTGCAGATGTCCGATTTCCGAGGGCCCCGTTGCTCAAAGGAGATGAGGTGGCTGCTTTGGAGGCTAGTAGGCTTATTCAGTAGTGGAATTCTGACAAGGTCCAAACAAAGATTCACGTCAAATTATGAAAAACAATGAAAGATTCTGATAACAAAACACGTCAAAAATTTTTCACAGTACTAACTCTACTAGTTAATGTTTATATTAATTTGTTTGGTAAAGAATAAATTCATAGAAGACTTTAAATCATTAATTAGTAAATTCAGATTTATGATTTTTGGTTAACACTGACAACGTAACAGACACAGAAGCTGGGATGTACATGTACATGAAAGCAGACCATTAAAATGAATCAAGAAATAGAAGAGGAAGCCTGACATTAAAGCATTAACAACTGCTGTCATAGCATAAGTCCCAAAATCAGAGCAGTTTCTGAGCACTCCCAAAGATGTTTTTGCTCATTTTTACACAATTCCACAACTTTTTTGGACAAAAATGAGTCAAAATTTTATTTTTCTTTGCAAATTTGGAATTAATTTTCAAAAAGAGACTGCTGGCCAGAGTACCCTTTAAATTTCAAAGTATCAACAACTTTACAGTGAAATTATTTTTTTTAAGATTAAAAAGTGCATGTAATTGTTTAATTTGTTCTTCCCATTTTTATATAATTTTATGTAATACTTACTTATACAAATTAGGTCACAATATTCTTTGCAACACTTTTCCTTAGCTGGGCATTCAGCATCTGTGAGACACAAGTTATCTGGCTCTGGTGGACATTCTGCTGCCGTGGGAAGGTCTGGAGGACATGTCCCTCTGTCTATAAAAGAGATAAAAATACACTTTGGAATAAAACATTATATTGATTTACAAATGGCAAAGCAAGACAACACCTTTTTAAAAAACAATTTAAATTTTTTGGGGGTGAAGGTGAATGTTCTTTAAAATAATTTAAGCTTAATTAGTCACACTTCAAGCTATTTTCAATCTTCAGATCTCCCTCGTGTTCTTATTATACAGTAATAGTGCTATTGTTCTATTTTATACTTGTCTCATTGTAAAACTTCATTTTTATCTTGAGAATGATGTCAAGCAGACATCGAAATGTTGATGTGTCAGTAATTTATATTATAAATTATTTTTGAGCTGATTTGTTAAATGTGTTTGATACAACCATTTTGTGACTGTTAATGTATGGGTCAATTCCAAAAGTGTCCATCTCCCCCCTTGGTTCCACTACTGCAGAAAAGGAACTTCAGTTATATGGAGAAACATATTACAATTACATGTATATATAACAATCGAACATAATTATGAAATTTTTGTAATATAATTCCAGGTTGTGAAATTAAGGAATTTTTCAACCTGCCCAGTTGGATTTAAATATTAAACTGGCCCAGAATATTTTTAGCCAGCCCATCCCACCAAGAAAGTAACCAGCCCAATATATGATAATATAAATATCAAGACTGAAACAAAAATTTAGAGAGTAACAGACAAAGATTGCACAAGGCACTATCAAGTCTTTCAATTTTATAAGCTGAATATATGCAAAGGATCCCAAAAGAAACTGGGCATTTTAAATAAAAGATTTGAAACAGAAATAAAATTATGTTCTTTCCATTTGGGTAAGAAACCAAGATGGCTCAGTCCATTTGTTTCCATGATCAGGAATAATTTGTGAACTCATGTTCAGTTTGAACATAAATATGCACAAATCACATTGGAAACAGCCCAAACTTATAGGTTGATGCCACTTATGTTCTCGTACTTTTTGGAGTGCACTTTGATTGTTGAAACTCTATAGTTCTGCATTAATCTGGCTAATCTCAAATGAAAACACTTTTGATAGTATAGTTTCCCTGTCTTCATAATTTTCCTGCCATAGTTGGCCCTCAGTTGTTGTACTACATGTAACTGTGAGTCCTGGTTTTCTTGTAGATGAAGATGATGAAGGAAGGCCGTTTTGACTTTCAGTACCACCTACATTACTGATCACCATAGATATACTGGTTGTTGAAGAGTTTTTAAGTTTCAAGATTGGCTGACCTCCTGGCTTGCCATGATCGTATAGGAATTTTGTCCATTTTATTAAACACAGTGCTGTGATAAGCATGCAGTGTGCAATCACGAGCCTGCACAGGTCTCTCAGTGGAAATTGGTGGCCCTCATTACAAAATGACAGAGGAAAAAGCATTAAAAGAAATTTAAACAAATTTTCAAAATTTCATGAGACATTCTTCCAGAATTTTAACTGGCCCTATTGGGCCGGCTTACCATGTTTTTGAGACAATTTTACCAGCCCATAGCCAAACTAACTGGCTTTGGCTGGCTTTTCCCCCTTAATCTCACACCCTGAATTCAAACTGTACCTTAAGCTGTATCACAATTTTTGTATTCTGTTTTTTGATTTTTATTAAATTCATTATTATACAACATTACATTGAGCTTACACGGTTACAAAATAAAAATGAAAATGCTTTGTAGCAACATCTTGATTGACAATGATGCATATTATTAGGATATGCAAACTGCTGCGAAGTTTAACTCTGGTGTCAAATGCCCCAGGAATCACAATCTGAACAAGTGTCAAATTCCTGGCTATCTGGGACTTAAGGCGGCTCCCTAGGGTTTTCAACCCGCACAAGACCTGAATACGAGAATGGTGCAAGCTTCGAAATTCCCGAGTGTACGGTGCTCGACTACTTGAATCAAATAATACTTTGTGTTTTTGATTGCAGTATGCATGAGCACATGATTTTTCAAATTTTTGTTATGTCACAACGTATGCAGGTAAAGATAGAAACTCCACATTTTCTCAATATTTCTTCAGTGAAACTTCTTTAAACTTTGTAAATACGAAGGTACAGAATTCATCTTCAACACAATTGTTTCTTAAAAAATCTTATCGCACAATTTTTTATTTTATAAAAAATAAAAAGTTGAAATATATTTTTCTCTGTCCGAACGACCCTATGTTTTTTTTCTTTATAGAATGTTTTCTGTAACGTTTTACATTCATTTACCAAGTTTAAAGAAATTTCACCAAAGAAAACTTGAGCAATGGAGCAAAATGGCTCAATTTTGCTCTTTTTTGCAACATTTTGAAAAGCTTTGTTGCCATAGCAACAAGTCAGGCCAAGGGTTTGACAGTGATGAAAAGCTTTTGTGGTAAGTTCACAAATGTGTGATTATCTAGGCATAATGGGCCAAAGAAAAAATCTAGCAACATACAAGCACTACATGTACTTATCATCAAAATAGTAATCTTTGTAAAAACCCTAGGGAGCCTCCTTAACTTGTGTCAAATCCCTCGGGGTTGCCACGGCGAGATGGGCACTTTTGGATTTGACTCACACATAAGAACCATTTAAATGGATCAAAACATGTAATGTTGGTATAGCACCATTCATCACTTTCGAATCAAACATGTTGGCAGTGAACCATTCAACTTTATCAAATCTTACATGTTGGATCCGACTAAAATGATGGTTTATATGTATGAGAAAACGGGAATTTTAGCTAATCATTTACTTTTCATTTCCTTTTGATGCAAATATCAACAATTTGGTATACTTTATATATTTATACTTTTCAACCCTCTGTCTCTGACTTATATCACAATTATCTTTGACTAATGTATTGATTGTCGAAACGCAACGGGCCACTTTTAGCGACGAAACTATTTTTGCTTCATATATGTTCAAATCATGAATAACGGCGAGATCGAGTCACGCAATCACACGGGATCTGAATCCTTTATGTTCGTGGTTTGTTGGCACTCTTCTTCCAACAAAATCCAACACCTTTCAAAATCGTTGCCCACTAATGTTGGACGATGTTTAATTCCTTTAAACGGGCCATAAAACGTTCAAAGACTGTGTACTTCCGTTTGATTTGTGTCCAGATTTTAAAGCATGACATGAGCTGGAGAGCTCGTGTGTTTTTGAATGGCTGTGTGCACACGTTCAACAAGTACTCTATTTTGTTGAACTTTGTCTTTGGATTTAATATAGCACACACCGCATTTTCCGACACAAAAAACACACAAAAAAGATTCAACAAATGCGACCATTCAAACAAACATCGATATAGATTATTAGATAAAGACTTTCAAAAAGCCCTCAACTTTTGGCACCTGTAGTTCTAGTTTGTTACCGACAGTTTTTACATAAAATTTTTATATTGTAGTAAAGTTTCCATTAATTTTCAAAATGCATAGAAATAAATATTCCATGCATGCGTATTTGCTTTCATCGTTACTATAGTTATAATTGATTTCGTTTATACTGCTCGGTGCTCCGAGATCGAGTTGTATTACGAATGCCAAAGAACTTGTACATGTAGAAGCAGTATGTCTCTTTATATTTACTGATAAATAGAAGAGAAAGTCTAGTTTTGTGATATAACGTGAATAAACTCCGTGTAACTTTTTCGATAAAATTATTATACTGCGAAAACATGCTTTATGAATACAATATCATCCACCGCACAGGCGCCTGAAACTAAAGAACGCAATTTTTCGAGAAGTCTTTTCTTGTCTGTGGTGTCAAATAACCTAATTTTAAAACAGTGTGAGAACAAGCTACGGCTGTTTGTTTAACTGCTTTTAAATATTAACAGGCTCTGTTAGCAATGAATTGGCATCTGTTACTACGCTAACAATCGAAGCTTGTCTGATGCATCAGTGAAGCACATGTTACAGACGACTGGGGATCGTGACCCTTGGTCCGGGCGCGGGATGAACACTTGGCGTCTGGGCGACACATATGCATTACAATAACCCTCACATTAGATTTATGAACGGTATGTGTCTAATACAGCGTGATCTTTCTTATTGCATACAATAAACGTCCAAAAACTATGAATCTCTGACATATTTTTGCGGTGTGCATAATTTCAACGCTTGACTTATTTTAAAACTGCCAAGCAATAGGAGATTTCCAGTAGCTATGCTGACACCCTCGCAAGTTTAAGATTTCCAAACTCAAAGGGTTATTGTTAAAAATGAAGATATTGATATGGAAGTCACAAAATTTGCACATACAAAACCATGAGTGCTTTTAGAATATTAAACGCTCCTTAGTTTTAGAAAGCTTTAGGCTGAGTTCCAAATATTATGCCGTATTTCTCCTTGGGGGAACGACTGCAAACGCAAATGATAACCGATACATGTAGTTACATATTGTCACATACAAAGCCGCCAAAATAAGTCATCAGTTTGATAGGGAAATAAACGAATATATACGAAGAACCAAGCGAAGTCTAACCACTTACGTTTCTAGAACAGCAAGATTTAAATTTAGACAACGAACGAGGCAACTACATTTTTCAAATGATTTCTCATCCCGAATTCCGACGGTGACCATTCGCATAAATTTTACGTCAGACGCAATGGTATTTGATGCCAATTTCCTTTGATACTTCTTGGTTTTGCCCCGTTTGTTGTTTTACGAATTGTTTTATACGTAATACTAATTATATATTTGTACATATAAACACAAATACGTTGAAATATAGCAGCAACACAGGGTCACTTGAAAAATATCAAGACAGTTTATCGTACAGAATGGACTTACTGTTCTGTGCTCGCACAAGGCTAAAAGGAGCAATTGCGAGAAGAAATATCGCCAGAAGGGTCGACGAAGTCGCCATCTTTACGAGCAAACTTTGTGGTGAGAAGCCCCTAGCGGTGCAAAATGCTAGAAGCACTACACACCGGCAGATCGGAGCTCACTTCAACAACTAAGCTGTGCGCGACTTGCCCACTTCCAAGCCCTGATGTAAGAAAATACGGCCCTGTAACACGATATTGGCACAATCCTGGAAAAAGGGGTGCACTTTACTGTCGTCGACCACGGTAAAATTATCAGCGGTACTTCCAGAAAATGCTGATGTGTCATGTGAAAAAAATCACACTGCACTGTTTTACACTGAATGCCTCATTGGTGTTGAAGCCAACGCTTTTGTTCGCTTTCTCGTGACAAGGAATGACAACTTAAGAGAAGAATTATTTCCTTCGTGAAATTGCTTTTGAAACTAAATATTCAAGAACCTTCCTTTATTTCCCCTTTTCATTTGTTGTGCTTCAACGGTGTTTTGGAAAAGAAAACAAAAATGCTACTACAGGCTCGAAAAAAAGTGTGATTGTGACAACTTCGCTTATGTAACACGATACCAAGTCAACCATCCTTCACTTGTTTAGGTCATTGAACCGCGATGGGTCAAACGTGGCATTACAGTCAGGACTGAAGACAAGGCGCACTAATACAATATACTACCTGAGAGATACAATGTTTGAATGTAATAAAACAACTTTAAAAGAAAAGAAAACAAATAAAAACGACCCGTTCTGGGTTCGCCTGCCAGTTTTGGTGTCAGTCAAAGTGACGATATTCGTTCTATTAACACCTTTTGTTTCTAGTGATGCTTCCCAAATTTTTTTTTATTTTTATATTTTTGCAAAAGAAGGAAAGCGATTATGTTGGCCTCCGCGTTGACGCTTAATTTGCTGGAATAAAATTGTTTCATTTCAAAATGGAACCGAGTTTAACAATATTCCTCAATTTGCGGTTTTCGTCAATGTCACGACAAAAGATTTAATTTACTAAAATACACGCTACTCGCTTTGCTGTTTTGTCGTAAAAACAATTCCTTTTCAATTACCGAAATACAATGTGTTGCTGTATATTGTTGCAAAGCGGCTGCGAATCCGATGTAATCGATACGCTTGAAAGTTCTCGAGCGAGACAACATGCAGGGATTAATATCAGACATCAGACAGAATACTCTTTCATCTGCTAATCTCATGACATTTTACGCCACTACTGCGCGCTCTGATTTCATATTCTATGAGCAAATGATGGAGAAACATGTTTGGCTCTTTCTTTCGAGATATACAGAGCATGCTTCTTTAAACTCAACATGGTAAGCTCTACAAAAAAGCCGGCTAATGCTGAGAGAAATTTGACTGTTATCCGCTGAATTCTTTGGATCTTTCACTGGCTGGTCCAATTGATGCGCAAGAGCAAAATACTAATTTTCTGTCAAAGACTCAAGCAGCAACTAATCGCCATAAAAACTACCGATATCTTATTATTGGAGTTTTTCTGTTACAGTAGGTGGACGTAACTAAGGAGGAAAGGCTGAACAAGCTGCGGGTCACATTTTCATAAACATTCCGGCGTGACATGACGAATTGCGGTGACTGTTGACCTCCAAAAAAGTCTAGCCTCCAGCTCCCCAGGCCAAAATAGCACGACATGAGAGTTCGTGAGAGATCGTCTCGACCAGTTCCAGTTTGACTACCGCGTAGGGCTTTATTTTCGCAGGAGTTTATTTTTGCGATTCTCACGGATTTTTGGACAATTGGCAAAAAATGGTTCCCGCGAAAAAAAGTTTCCGCAAAAATAAACTCCATAAAAACCAAAAACAAATTTTCCGCTTTTTAATGCTAAACCATATACCATAGCCTCTCACAAGATTTTAGTTGCTTACTTTAGGAGCTCGAAGGGAAGTACAAAACAAGTGGCAACCCTCGACGGTTCTACGCAAGCGGAGTCTGCTAATTGAGGGTTTCGTCCCTACGAAAGATAAATAAATCTATAAAATTTGGCCATTCTTTCTTATTTCCTGTGACTAATTTTCCATCAAATCGCAAAAAAAA
>JANSTQ010093656.1:0-14422 GCA_026167885.1 Bergia puertoricense
GGGTGGGGCAGGAGGGGAGTAAATATTGTGAAATAGAGAAGACGAAAGGGGGAAGGGAATGGGTAATAGTTATTGTGGTACAGGAAAGACGAAAAAGGTACCTAGAGTTTTCTAATTTTTTTCGCTACGCAACAAAAGGGTTTCCTCGGTCCCTTTCCCATATCCATTCCTACTTCAGAGATCTTTGGTAAGTTGCAACAGTTGTAAGTAGTCACCAATATTGCTTCGAATTTGTAATTCTAACCAAACCATCCCGAAAGAATGAAAATTTACAATCTTAAACTACGTGCCTGCACGTTTCTGTTATAAAAATGAACATATAATTGAGTTCAGAATTGCAAGTTGTTTTTATGTACTTTTTGTTGTTTGAAATTTCCTGAGTTAGTTTTATTTTCAATTTGCAAGCAAGGCGTCTTTGTTCTAAGCTGGGGGGGAATTGCCTCAAACTGCAATCCATTATTTGAGTGCTCGTAGCATTATCACTCAACAAGTTTCAGATAGTTGGAAGGTGCCCAGCCCGTTTTGCCGTTAACGTTAACCAGCCACCATCCTCCTTCATCTTGTTCCAACACCTCCATTGTGTCTCCCTTGTTAAAACTCAATGCGTCCCCATCATCATCTTTATAAGATGCATGGGCAACGTAAACAGGTTTAACCGGCTTCTCCGGTTGAGCTGGCCGTGGGGGTTTAGGTTTAGCGGGTTTTACGGGTATTTGGTGATTACCGCTGTCCACTATATTTGAGGAATTTGTTTTTTCTAAGTAACTAGCTGGTGCCCATGCCTCTTGGCCGTTTCTTCTAACTAGCCACCAACCCGTACCCGAGTCTTCAACAAATTCGAATTTGTCGCCTTCAAGAAAACTAACGCCCCCGTCGCCATCATGTGTATAACTAGCAATCGCAACGACGACGTTGCTTTGAGTTGTCGTGCGTCTCAGCGCAGGTTTTGGTCTCGGGGGAGCCATGGGGGCCTTTGAAACTGTACCTGAAGTTTTGGACGTACATAAACCTGACTTTGGTCTTACAGCTGGGTTGGGTATCTTTACACATAAATTTGAGTCCGAAATATCATGTTTGCGAGTTGTAGGTTTCGCAGGGGTAGGTTTAGGCGGTCTTGCTGGAAAACTGGACGTGGAGGCTCTGTCGTCGTCATTTGGAATCATCCCATCACCTGAGGATGAAGAGCTCAGCCGCATCTTCTCTTCCAACTGTCTTTTGATATCCGCCATAGGATTGCCAGTCGTCACGTGACTGCTTGGTGTCGGTATAGCTTTGGGCCGATGTGATACGTTTGGTTTAGTGTTGATCGAAATGCGGGCGTCTTTTTCTGGTAGCTTTGGCGCACCCGATTTAAAATTCTCGACGACTTTTGTTTCATTCTCGCTTGTTTTAAAACCGACGGGGATCTTAGGTCGCCCTGGAGGATTTGGCTTAGAAAATCGTTTTTCTGCTGAGTCAATTTCTAACTTTTTTGTCGGTGGTTTTGGTCTTGGCGGGGCAACACTTTTACGTTCTCTCTTCTCGAGATAGCTAGACGGTGCCCATCCTTCAACACCATTCATCAACACGAGCCACCACCCGCCATCTCGCTTCTCAAGCACATTTGCAATATCCCCTTCCTTGAACGAAACACTACTCTCGTTGGCGTCTTCGTAGTCCGCAACAGCAACAAACACTTCCTCCAATTCTGTAGATTCCTTAACAGTCCCCATAGCGCGAGAGCTTACACTCACAGTGGCTTTATTCGCGCCTTCAGTGGTATTAACATCATTTGCTCTTGAAGATTGCGCTCCTCGCTCCAAGCTCCTTCCTCTCTTGCCAATATGCGATGAAGGAATCCAGCCCTCTTTGTTACCAATCTTCCCGTACCACCAGCCATTAGGTGACTTTTCAAGGACTTTAACAGTATTTCCTTCCTGAAAGTCTATAGCACTGTTCACTCCCATGGCACGGAACTCTCCAAGTGTAATGTATTCTGTCTCAATGCTTTCGTACTCGTGAATGGGCTCCACTCCTCGACCGTAATGTGCGTTAGAGATAGCTAAAGGCCTTCGTGCAGATCTCTTCACCTGTTTCAAGATATAGATAGATGAAGGGTTTAGCAAAGGACCAGTTTTGCTCGGCAAAGCACGTTAAGAATACAATACTACAAGCACAGTCATGTCTTAAACGCAGCAAACATGGTGCGCGAAGATCAATTTTGAGAACAATGGATTACAGTTATGAAAGAACAACAAATTCTTCTTTTCTTGAAAAAAATTCGAATCGTGTAGGAATTTATATAACAACAAAAATACATCTACAAAGAAATAAAATGATATAATCTTGGTATACATCAAGACTTATCTCGTTTTACATTTCTTGGAAAAACAAAGACGTCATTTGTAATGTTACGAGACCTTACCGAAGCCTTTCTTGGTGGTACCGCTCTTCCTTTCACGCCTGTTGCAATGAAACATAATAGTTATGATAGATAATATATATTACTTATAACAGACCACAACACCGGGATTACCCTTCCCTACTCTTTTCGGTACTTTTAAGTCCCACGATAGAAAGCCGAGGCTCCCCAATGTCCAACCCTCGACAAGGTTTGGAATTGTACCCCGGTACAACTGACTGTGCTAACCTCGCACACACAACTGTCACACAATTATCCACTCTTTTAATAACCAGTCCCAGGCACTTACCAGCTTTTGTTTTGGGTTTCTCTATTTGATTGTTTTCAGGTTTAGCAGATGTCTTCACGATCTCTTTCCTGACTTGTGTTTGGGAGGTCCGGTCCACTGTAGGGGCAGCCATGCCGGCAAACATCACCTGGCTGGCGTCCGCTTTCTTTAGGTACATCGCTGGGGCCCAGCCCTCTCGTCCACGATACCTGGCCACGGACAATGTGATGAGTTTGTTCAAAGACAATTGATGATCTCCACAGACTTAATCTGAGCGAAACTTCTAATCAAAAAAGCGTTTCTGAGACCTTTCTATTTAATATGTATGTTCAAAAGAGGAGCGCATTTATAAGTGGTCTTATAATCAGTGGGCCTTGAATACTGAAGCTGATGATTCATAGCTAACACACGTTCAGTTTAAAAACCTGAGAGTCGAAATGCTTGCTTTCGTTTGACCAAAGACTATCATGCACTCCCGTCCACTCCAAGGCCGATTCTTGTACACTCTCGACAACTCTTACGCGCGCTGTACTGTCACCGACTCCCGTGCACCCTAAATAACTTGCATGTACAGATCGACTCTATTGCTTTATCATCGACTCTCATGCACCCTAATTTACCCTGGTGTACTCTCACTATCGAGAACTCCCATATACATCTATCGACTCAGATGCACTCCCACTGACTCTTGTGCATCCTAATGCACTCTTGCACTCTCATCGACCCTTGTACACTCTCTACACCTCTCATCTACATTTACCGACTCTCATGCACTCTCATCGACCCTCATACACTTTCACTGATTCTTGCGCCACCTAATTTACCATCATGCACTCTCATCGACTCTCACTAACTCTTGTGCAACCTAGTTTAATCTCATGCACTTTTATACTTTCGTGCACCCAAATTTACTTTCATGCACTCTCATACGCTCTCACTGATTCTTATGCACCCTCATTCATTCTCACGCACTCTCATCGACCTTCATGATCTCTAATGTAATCTCATGCTCTCTCATCGACTCTCTACACTCTCTACAACTCCTAGTACATTTATCGACTCTCATTGACTTTCGTGCACCCGAATTTACTCTCATGCAATAACATCGACTCTCATATACTCTCATGATTCTTGTGCACCCTAATTTACTCTCAGACACTCTCAACAACTCTCGTTTACTATCGACTCCCATGCGTTCTTTTGATTCTCGTACACTGTCACTGACTACTTGCACTCGTGGACCGCCATGCACTCTCGTCGACTCCCATGCACTTATATTGACGCTCATGCACTCTCGTCAATTCCCATGCACTCTCATTGACTCCCACGCACCTTCGTTGACTTCCATGCACTCTCTTTGACTCTCAAGCATTCGTATTGACTTACAGGCATTCACATTTACTCTCAATAACTCCAATGCACTCTCATTAACTCTCATGCACTCTCGTTGTCCCTCATGCACTCTCAGCGTCGCTGACTCCAACACACTCTCATTGACTCTCATGCACTTTCGTTGACTCCATTGCATTCTTGTGAGCTCCCATGCACTCTCATTGACTCTCAGAGCTCATAAAAACCCTATACTCACCTTACCAGCCACCAACCATCAAAGTTTTTCTGAATAACTTCCACAAAAGCACCAACTTCGAAGCTAATTTCATCATCGAGTTCAGCCTTGTAGATATGAGTAGCGATGTATTTTTCTTCTGCAAGTGAACAACGAAGAATGCACTTTTACAACACAGTGATGATAGACACTCGACAGCGAGATACAATTGCAGACCCCACAGTGCTATTTTTAAAGTGCACTTAAACGCAAAAAATGTTTTCCCCTAAAAAAATTAAGCGTATTTTTTGGAGTATTTTGGTGCAAAAATGTTTTGATTTGGTTAAATCCTCGATTTTTTGTGTCCGTTTGAATTCGAGTTAAAAATGGCCCACGACCGCGTAAATGGAGTCTGGGGAGAGTGAGGTGCTGTGACGTCAAATCGAGAATGATCGCTCCGCAGCTGCATTTCTTTCTCAGGTTATTTATAACCTTGCTTTTTAAATTGACAATGTCTAACACATCGTCCGGTTCAGAGAATAAATGTGACTCCGAAGACTCAGAAATGTGTTACAACATGCAGCGAAGTTATCGATTTGACGTCACAACAGCAACTCGACCCATACCTCCCAAGACTCGGTCGTGGGACCAACATGGGGCTTTTTTACGCAAATTTTTATCACTTCGAAAACGCATAAAAATTCGAGGATTTAACCAAATCAAAAAATGTTTGCACCAAAATACTCCAAAAAAATACGCTAAATTTTTTTGGGAAAAACATTTTTTGCGTTTAGGTGCACTTTAAGGACTTCAAGGACCAAAGTCTAATTCAAGGGTTTTCAAGTCCTAAAACAACAACTTTGAAGGACCGCACGAACCCTCTGCCCTGTCTCGGGAGACTCTTTTGGCTTTTACCAGGAAAGCAGTGTAGTTCTCTACACTCTTTTTTATACAGGAACCCTATAAAAAGAACTTACAAAACTTACAAAAAGAACTCATTTTTTATAAGAATCCAAAATTTAAGATTATGCTAAGAACATACTGGGGCTAGAAATACTTAGAGAACATTTATTTCCCATGCTGTATTCAGTGGAGATAACTTGTTGTCAAACTGTAAAATAATGTCTAATACTCGTGCAACATCACCTGATGGCTACTCCGAATGTGGATATACAAAGGCAACTAGTGACACTTGTACATCTTTTAAGGAAACACTCGAGCCAGGGTTGCTAATCAATAATTAAAGCACAGTTACAAATTGTATTATTTCCACTTTGGGTTGGCTTGTGTGAACGGAAAATAAAAATTTAAGTATGTACCCAATCCTAAAAAAATAAGAACATTTTAAGAACATTTGAGGCTGAAATCCTCAAAATAATTGAGAACATCCAGCCTCAGCCCCCAAATTAGACATTCTTATAAAAAAAGAGAGTGTGCTGCCCATACCTTGTCCAGGTGCAAATCTTGCGTTCTGGCTGTCGTCCTCATCCTCAGGCCGGATGGTCTCCAGATACGCAGCAGGGACCCAGCCAAGCTCCTCATCCACATTAACGAACCACCAGCCTGAAGCACAAAGTCATACAATGGTCACATCAATCTTTTACATGATGTTACATCTTTTATCATAAAGAATGCGACATTTTAAACTACCTAAAGTACGGCAGAAATATTGCTATGTTGACCACCAAACAATGCCACTCGTCCCAGACTGCCTCGTTCTGCAATACCAGTAAAGATACGCCGCACGTTCCATTACTCCTACCAAGACCTACCATTTAACAATAATAATAATAATTAATAATAATAATAATTATTATTATTATCATTACTATTATTATAAACTTATAACTTGCTCCTAAATAAAAGTGTCTTAAGTAAAGATTTAAAATTGGACAGAAGTTGACATTTAGTCTCTCACTAAAGAACGTGCTAATTCTAGTAAGTATAGTCGACTTACCATTTTCATTCTTGTCGATAACTTCCACCACGTCTCCAGCCACCATATTGACTTCATTCTTGTTTTGTTTCTTGTAATCTGCGATTGCCACATACTGATCAAGCATCACAGGGTCCGAGATTACGTCGACTAAAACGGTGGACAAAAAACACTTTTGAAAATTATATGGGAGACGTTTAAAATAGATGTTTACAACGGTAATGGCTTGGAGAATAGCCACTGAAATGTGTTTTTCATTTTCTGTTTTTCTTTTTCGTATCGTCGTTTCTTGTGTAAAGACATGAAGAAACAAACCACAGACTCAATTGTAGTTTGACCTTCATGTTCTCAACCGAGCCCAAACCTATGCTTTTCACGTTGTACTTAAAAAGTGGCGGTGAAAACAGCCACAAAAAAGCTCTTTTTTTGCAATTCAGGTGGCATGGGATTTTAATGGACCAAACTTTTGACCCCACCAAAAACGTAAAATCTAAAATTCATCACCTGTCAGTTTATCAACATTTATATTCTCCTAAAGATATTGCCAACATTGGAAGTTTCAATGGGCCAGAAACATTAAACCTTAGTTTATCACCAGCCAGTTTATCAACATATATCTTCTCCAAACGGCATCGATTTAAAAAAGTTGTTTGCCTAACGGAATACAGCAATTGACCACTCATGTGTACAGCAACCCTAAAAGGCATCTTCATTGCTTTGCGCATGCTCGTAGTTTCACTAGCAAGAAAACTGTTTCAGTCTAAGATATTTATTTTCAGGCGCTGTTCAGATACCAGTCTAAGATTTTTAAGAGACAAATACTACGGATGGTCAGTTTTAGTTGATTAAGTTGGATTGTAGTTATCAATATTTATGTTCAGGGCCGTAAGAAACAGAAAAACTAAATTGCTTTAAAATACAAAAAACCCTTGCAAGAGCTAAGTACACTGTGAAATGAGTCATTGCTGATCACAAGTTTGCAAAATAAAGGAATTCTTAACAGGCTCTCAGATTTGCTATTATCCTGCATGTAGCTGCCTCAATGGACTGCGCTGATACAAACTACTTTAAGTTTTCTTTGATTTATAACACATTTTAAAACGACTTTTCCGCGCCATACCTGTTTCTTTCTTCTTTGTTTTCTTTTTCCTACAATAGTGTAAATATCAATATTAATCAATAAACATCAGTAACCTTGCTTGTTGCTATATTACAACGCAACGTTGAACCCATAACTCGAACCCACAAGGGGAACGAAAAAAGTTTAAAGTTATCGGAAGTTCGAGTTATTGAGTGAATTAGTGAAAAAATGGCTTGAAGGAAGAACGAAAGTAGTTCGAATTAACGGGAATAAATTAGTGAGAAAATGACTAGAATGGGAAAACGAAACTAGTTCGACTGATTAGCGGCGATTTCAATTATCGAGGATTCCAGCTATCGAGGGTAATCGAAAGTAGGCTTACCGTGACTTTGAGTTATCGGGAGCAAATAAGTGAGAAAATGACTAGAAGAGAGTACAGATTTAGATCGAAATAGCAAGAGGTTCGAATTATAAAGGGTTCGGTTTGTCGAGGGTTCGAGTTCTCAGAAGTCAGTTTTAAATACGTGAAGAGATGGAATGCAGTACAGTACAGTATGTTCGTACAAACTTGCAATCGGACTGGCTAATGTGCCCATTTTCTCTACCAGGGTAAAAACAGTAAAACTAATTCATAGTAAAGATACGAAACACATTTCTGGGAAGATGAGCAAATTTGTACATTAGTAAGCATTCAAGGATTTTTTTGCTTAGAAACATTTTACAAAAAGACAATTATATTGCATTTGTTCGTTATAGCTAAAGACACAGACTCGGTAGTTTTCACTGATGTAACATTGTACTGATACAGCATACTGTATATTGAACAACTCTTACACATTCTTAGCGTCAATGTGTTGTTGACATGTTTTAATTTTGTGCTTTTTAGCCTCAACATTTTTACCAAAAAATCAGGGCTCGACATAAACATTTTTAGGTAACTGGTCCATTCGTCCATTAAAATTCAGACCATACTGGTCCAGCATGAAAGTGCGCTGGCCCACTGAGAAAAGTTTAACTATGACGGTGGTCTCATCCTTGTCGATTTTACGGATGTTATAAGTTGACGCTGTCTGGCTTACAATCGCCCTAATGTTCACTGAGTTAGTCAAAAAATTGACCAGGTATTTTCCCATTGGCAGATTTCACAATTGAAAGGTGAGTTCTCAAAAGACTCGCTGGCCCATTCGGGGGCACCACTTTTGAAAAGTTACTGGCTCGTACTAGCAATAGTTGATAAAACTAACTTGTTGTGAAGCTCAAAAAACTTCAAAAGGAGTGTACAAAGCTGCTTTGTTAATGTTCTATGTTGAACAAACCGTGACACTGCACATTGTTCTGTTTTACGTATGAGGTTAGTTGTTCATTTGCATTTCAATGTACCTTTTGTGTTTTGTGCAGGGTCAAGGCTAACAAACAAAAGAGATAGAGAACAAAAACATATAACAAATAACTAACTGAGTTTTCATAACCAGTTTGTTCTATTAATTGTGTACTAGCCCATACTGGGCCGAAGGAGTAAAAATTGCTTTCGGGATTGGGCCAGCACTAATGTCGAGCCCTGAAAATTCTCATCAAATATAACGAGTCCATGGTTTTGATGGGAAAAACATAATTTATCACAGTGTTTTGTAAGCATCAAAATATTACTTGTCAACTTTTTGTTTTGTCCTTCTTTAATCTCACAATACAACAGAAATTCCAAGTTTGTTGCTACTTATATCTTCAGCCTGCTTAAAAAATGTTTCACCCAATCATCGAAAGATTCAGTAACTATCATAATCTTTACAGGACATTAAAGTTCAAAATTGTATAAAATGGAAACTTCTGCAGAGAGTTTCAAAATTTTTATGTTTTACTCACAGTAATAGACTGTAATGCCATACTGGAATCGGACAATAGCCAATTTCCGATTTACGCTCCAGCTCCCGCAAACAATAACTTGAAGTCGAGGCTTGGTGCAGCAGATTTATATAAAATTAGCATGAAGCATCAATATCAAGTTTTTGTTCTCAGGAATTGAAGTGTAGTTCTGAAATGGGCAATTGACTCACTCATGCGGAATGCTGATGTCATCTGGTACAGGCTCGAAGAACTTTAAGACCAAGTTGCACTGCGAAACGTGCTGTGGTAGCAAGATGAGCTTCTGCAATGGAAAAATTATAGTGACGATGGCACATACTTTACATGATTGTACAGTGTCAGCAATCATCATGACCTTAATCAGTTACTGTCACAACAGTAACTTACTGTGACAACACAGAATTGCAAGATTGGGTAACTATAGGCAAATAAAGAAAACATTGGCCAGCTAAAATCGCACACACAAAACAAAGAAAACAAAACAATAATAACCATAACTACATGTAGCTATACGTATAAAGTAGAAAAAGTTCCACAACAAAACTATACTAAAAGTGTTAAATCCAGGGGGCGTTCGGGGTCATATATCTTGTTTTTGTAGCGAGTACCGGTATTCAGATGAAAAGGATGATACAGAAGAGATCTATGATTTCAAATAGGCAAATGCAAGAAAATGACTTAGTAGGGACTGCAGTGCAGGTTCTAGGTTCCAATCTCAGATCGTTTGTGCTCAGTCAAATTCTAAATTAACCACAGTTACTTATACTAGAGGTGCCTTTGATTGACTCAGGTATTCCAGAATAGGAATATGTAGAACAAAAACTTTGATGAATTCAATTGAGCAGTACGCTTCTTTCTTAATAATACAAGCTGTATGTTTTAAGTGCACTCTTATTCATGATTCTAGATATTGTTTTTATCATTTCTTTTTATCATCTGCTCACTATTTCGAGAGGATATTTAGAAATCTTCCCAAGTGTATTCCTATTCTGGAATATCGTCAACCAAATTAATGCTATATTTCCAGTATAACCGTCTTTACATTACCATGCAGTTCAAGAAGCTATATAACACTGTGATCTTTCGCTCTTACATTTCAACGCTATTAATTAAATTGTTATTTCCTTTAAATAAGCCCATGTTCGCCATTATTCAGCAACATTATTTTCAGTTGTAATTACATGTACCATTATTATAATAAAAATTACAATTTCCTCAAATCTGATTGGCTCATTCAACTCTATTATTTATTGATCTGCCAGCAAAATCGTTTTAAATCTCTCACTCCGACCATGTCCAAAATCTTGGAATCCTTTTTTGCAAATTGGATCCTTGAATCCATCCACCAAAAACTCGACCCGAAACAGTTTGGATCAATTTCCGGCTGCTCTGCAGTTGACGCCCTGATTAGCATGCTTCACACTTGGTACGCAGATACAGATGGCAATGGAAAAACCGTCCGCGTATTCTTGCTCGATTTCAGCAAGGCATTTGACCGCATCAATCACCATGTATTGATATCTAAAATGCGCAAATCAGACATATTAAACCAAGCCATCATTAACTGGGTGACTGACTTCCTGTCTGATCGTAAACTGCGAGTAAAAATCTCTGGTGTATATTCCGACTAGTCCCCTGTGAACGGCGGTGTGCCCCAAGGGACCGTACTCGGACCTAGCCTTTTCCTTATCATGATAAATGATTTGGCTATCCGCCATGACCGCAGATGGAAATTCGTGGACGATATAACTGTGTCCGAAGTCATTGCCAAAGGAGAACAAGGAAATATCCAATCCCTTATTAACGAAATGGATAACTGGTGCATAGAGAACGGTATGAAGCTGAATCGCCCAAAGTGCAAGGATTTGATCATCTCATTTGCTAAGGAGTGTCCCGAACTTGACCAAATCTTTATTCAAGATTACGAACTTACCCCAGTTTCTTCCGCTAAGATTGTGGGAGTGCATGTATCTGCAGATCTTAAATGGAATATCCACATATCCTACATCGCTGCAAAGGCTTCTAAACGCCTTTACTTCCTGCGCTTGCTAAAGCGAGCCGGAATCGACCAACAGTCCATGTTAACAGTTTATTTAACGTGCATACGATCTATTCTGGAGTATGGCTGCCAAGTCTGGAACTTTAACGCTCCTCAGTACCTGTCGGAAGAGGTCGAGCAGAGACAGAAGAGGGCACTACGATTAATCTGCCCTCGCCTCTCCTACAGCCGGGCTTCAGAACAAACTCAGTTGCCAACACTTGCGCAAAGACGCAATGAACTCTCCAAGCGCCATTTCAAGAATATTACCAAGCCAGATCACAAACTGCTTTCCATTTTACCCCCTAAACGGAACAATAATCTTAGGATTTCCAACAATTTTAGCCTTTTTCGCTGCCGCACATGCCGCTTCAAGAACAGTTTTATCCCCCAGTGTATCTCCCTTTTTGATAATCCCTAGTTTGTTTGTTTTTTAATTATTTATAATTGGTTCCAATCCATTTTACTCTAGCTTTTTTGCCTCCTGTAAATAATTAAATTCTAGTACATATCTTTTAAATATTGTAATTTATACCCGAGCAATTCAGCTCTTCGCTGCCAATCGGATTTTAGTCCCGGATTTTAGTGAAATAAAGTTATTATTATTATTATTATTATTATTATTATAAATCAGATACTGTCTGATTACAAGCCCCTGTAATTGGACAGCTGAATGAACCAATCACAACCAGAGTTCTTGACTCTCTGACTAATCAGCAACAAGAAAATGATCAATGATTAGCAAGAACACTGTGGTTTAAACAAAATGGAGGATTTTACTTCCTACAGCAACAGTTCATTACAGTGTATATATAAAATGGACTTCAACTCAAATAAGTTTTGTATCCAACGGAAATGCCACAATTAACCCTTTGAAACTCAATACTAGAGTAATGGCCTGCACAGTTTTAAAAACAGTTCAGTTAATCCTAATTTACGGTATTTTCCTTGAGCAAAATTTGCTTTGCCCTAATTGTCAACAATTAAGCTCCTCAAGTTTAAAAGTTTCAAGTTTTCACCAACCAGTGCAGTAGACTTTTCTCTCATTTTCAAAAATTGTAATTTTTATAACAAATTCATTTGGTAATATGATTTTGTGTCGTCCAATTCTGTCTGTAATCATTCTCGTGTTAAACAAATAAGACTCGCGGTACATGCTCGTCCAATTTTGTTTAGTCACTAGAATGGTAAATGATTACAGACCGAACTGGACCCCACTTAGTCCTATTGCCATTATGAATTTCCTGCCGATTGGGGGAGGTTCTGATTTAATACTGACAGTTTTGTAAACAGTTCCTGACGTCTGACAATTATATACATCATACATTTAAAAGTTCTCATTGGGCAAATATGTGCACTGAGACTTGATTTCCCAACAGAGATTCATCAAAGATGGTGGACGGACGTGCGGACAAGAGCTCCAAACGGATTTTGCTTTTTATGGTGAAAGAACTGTTGGATAGAACTTTTTAATAGCCGTCTGGGTAGACTAGTCAAAGATGTTTAAGGGATCAAAGATAGCTTACAATTCCTTCAATTATAAATTAAGAATAGCATTAATCCCTTTCAGTTTTTAAGAAAGATTTCAAAAACTTCCTGCTGATGTCATAGCAGCTGAAGTATTCCATCTTTTATAGAAGTTGAAAACTCAAGTTCTATCAGACCATACATACATGTATCTGCCTGTCTCTTTGAGTTCCATTTTATTAAGTTTTCGATCTTCTATTACAGGAATCTCGTATTTAAACACTTCTGGGTTGTAATTCCCTGCACCCTCCAATTTTTCATTGAATATTACTATTAATTATAGTAATACTCTATTATACATGTACATGTATGTATGTAAATTTGTGGAAATAAAAACCTGTTGAACCTGTTGTTGCACCTGATTGGTGATTTACAATTTAAATTACCTTAATCAATACCTTGGCACTTAATTTTAGAATACATTTCAGACTGTTTGTATGCTGCATTTCGTCTCACATGTGTGATTTTTTAAATTGATATTTCAGAAGCCTGCATGTCCATGGAATCAAGAAAAGCAGCAAATATCAAAGGTGTTTCTATCCCCTCTGATCGATGTATCAATATAAACAGATAAAATCACTTTCTAACAACATAATTGATACTGATCATTGTTTCTGAGTTTATCACATATTTTTTAAGCAGCCATTTACCTTGCAGTATTCATTGATGGGTTCCATTCTTTTCAGAGCAACATCCCTTGTGTTACTTCGTCCAAATATAATTTTACCTTTGGAAGACAACAAACTTTTGTCAACTTATTTAAATTAAGTAACATCAATCAATGCAGAACCTTTCAATTGACAACTGAAAATACCTGTATCTGTCTTGAAATTAAAGTGTTATTCTCGACGGTTTTAATTATAGAATTTAAAAATACATGTAACTATCAATTTGTACTTGTATTCAAACAAGACATGTATACAATCATTTATATTATACACACATAAAATGAAGTTGAATTACTTGAATGAATATAGGTGCATGTACTGCCAACTGAATCTAAAATGTTCATTATAAATTAAATTTTGATTTAAAAACTGTCACATAAATTTTGTAACTGATTGTTAGAGAATATTACACATAAAATTTATAATAAATTATTATTATAATTATTGTTATTATTTTCTACTAATTATAATTTAAAGTCTTCAAACCTGGCAAAAATGGTAATGTTCGATTTGAAGGATCCTTTACTCCTCCTTCCTCTGGAAACTCATCAATCAGTCGCATCTAAAGAGGTAAAGAGTGGGATTCAACCCAGTGGCTTACTGTATATTGAAACCCCTTACCCTTCCATATATCCCATTTTTGTCCATACATGTACAGTAAATGTTATGGATGGTCCATTTAGTTTAGTAATACCTACATTTATTCAGAAAAAAATGTAGCCTTCTCATATATCTTCTGTTCTATGAAGTGATGGCACCCTTTCATACATTTGCCATACTAATAGAGCCATTTGGGATCAATGCTTACTCCCTCACCCCCCCCTCTCACGAGGAAAAGCTCTTATCATTATTTGCATGGCCACATTTTTTGAGCTCTACCATCTCAGGTGAGTTGTCACAACTCACACAAATGGTGATCACTTATATCATTCATGTACAGTTATGTACAATTTTGTCACTTGTTCATGAACATGCAAGAGCCAAAAAAAATTTTTGACATATGTTCGCTTAAAGGTAAAATGGATAAAATTATTTAGGCTGTAAAATTTTTAAAAATTGCATAAAACCAAACGTTTTCGACTTAAAAGTCATCATCA